>JAULKM010059977.1:0-12370 GCA_032355605.1 Rubia tinctorum | reverse complement strand
AACGGTTCCTGGCGCTGGGATACCGTGACTTACCTCTCCACCGAGGCCTGTGGTGTCGGGCGGGTGGGGCGCTGCGGCGAGCGATATCGCCTTTTTGGTCCAAGCTTAACTATGGAGTAAATGGTTTTGTGTTTATGCTTATGGAAGGTGCATGGATGTGGAGATTACTGCGTTTGGCATGAGTTAAAACTTAAAACTATGGAGTTAATATTTACTGTGATAGTGAAATCTGGGAAAGGTCAAATGCAGCCATGGTTTAAAGACATAAAGACATGCCTAACAGCCAAACTAAAGATGAGGTTGTTTATTTCCTCGAACTTTTTTTTAATCCTTCCATCAATAAAGTCTTGTACTCCCTCTGTTTCTCTATTATTGGTACACTTTTATTTTTGAATTGTTTCTTTTATATTGGCACACTTTTAATTTTTGGTAATATTCTTTCAATTTCATCCACTCATTCTATTTTTTACTTTCTATATTCAATTTCATCTACTCATTTTCTCCACATAAATTCAAGTATCTAAATCTATGATGTCATTTAAAGAGAAATAGAAGGAGTAATTATGTTTTACACGAGATTTACTGGTAACCAAGTGCCAAGTCGCACTCATCTAGATCTTGAAATGTATGCGGTGAACTCCGGGTGGGACAATGTGTCTAACGTGTACAAGACTTCGTATATTTGGTGAATTTGTGATTGATTATAATTTAGGTACTCCGGTTCCAATTCAATCAGCAATTTAATTATTCATTTAGTCAATCCTTCATGATTTTGACCATAAAATTGAATTGATATATAAGTGTACATACTACCTCTGTTTCATTGGATGTGGCACTATAACTTTAGGTGATTGGATTTAGGTGAATGAAATGTATGGATGAAATTGAATTTAGAAAGGGAAAAGTAGAATGAGTGGATGAAATTGAAGGAATCTTGTCATAAAAGGAAAGTGTGCCAAATTCACAAAAAAAAAAAATGAAAGTGTGACACTTCCAACGAAACGGAGGGAGTACTATTGTTTAATATATTGTTAAATTCATTATAACGTATATTTTAAAATATCAATTTTTTACAAGTTTTAAGTATCCTTAATAAAATATATTAGAGATCAAACATTTTCAAGTCAATTGTTAAAAGTCATGCAACTTGAAATGGGGCAGGGGGAGTATAATTTGTAAGCAAACTTAAAAGTAGAGAAAGATTAAGTCACCAGTAATGTACGAATTTTGTATGTGGGAATTTCACCGTGTGGGGTGAGGGGCTAATAATATACTGATAAGTGTTAAATTTAAGAGATTGTCTCTTGAAAAACGGTCTTTCCATAAGTTATGAAAAGACCAAGGTTTAAAGTGTAAATTAAAATAAATTAAAATAAAATTTTCGGATTGTATGAACCGGGTTATAAAATTTATAACTACTACACCTTGCATAATAAAACTTTAATATTACAACAAAGACATTTTACCTTTTATTATTATAATTAAACCCCGTCTTTCCATAAGTCTACGAAAATACCGTCTTTCCCAAGACTTTACATATATATGTAAGGGAGGTTTTGGGGTGAGACAAACAATATATGTGAGTCCATCAACTTATGCGAGAACGAATCTGGACCAATCATCTATTTAATCGGATGTATGGCCGTGATTTATTCATGTTGCTGAAATATACTAATTAGAAAGGTTGAAAAACATGGCTCCATATATCTCAGTTTCATATCTTGGGATCCAGAGCTATCAAATCTATCGGAGCTACCCAATCCACCGACGTCAGATACACGGCGAAAGCCTCCAAATTGGTATCCAGACTCTCAAAGCCCGGCTTCAAGTTCCTAGTCGATCGGTAGAATCGCCCGCTTTTTGAAGAAAGGCCAGCGTGTGGGTTTGGCTCACCAGTGTACCTCTGCGCGAATATCTCGCTGGAAAGGTTTTGGAGCTTCCCGTAAATACTACGAGAGACAACAAGAAGAGCAGGATAAATAGAAGAAGTCATCAAGGACGGAACTGAGTGAGACTTTGGATTCAGAGGCTTGATATCTTTACCACGAGGCACTGAGTGAGACTTTGGACCCACTGTTGCTGTCAAACCAAAGGTCCGGCGGGGAACAACTTTGGAACCAGTCAAGCGGGCTAATGGCTTCATGACTGGATTCCAAAAAAACACATAAGCATATACAGTTTATAAAATAAACACCTACAATTTACTTTTGAACTACTAACAAGTGGTAGTTGAAACAGTCACGAATCGTAGTGTTATTTTCGTATCACGTACGTTCAATTAATAAAAGAAGCACCCATAATGATTAGTTGAAACATCAACAATTATAATTTAAAGCATCCATAAACGATAAATGAATCATCTACAATCATTAATTGAAACACTAACAAGTATAATTTAAAGCAATCATAAGTGACAAGTAAATCACCTTCAATTATCAGTTCAAACAACAATTATAATCTAAAGCACTCATAAGTGATAAATGAAACACCTACAAGTCATAGTTGAAGCATCTCTATATTATAAGTGAAATACCCATAAGTATAATTTGGAATTCCTTCAAGTTTTAAGTGAAGCACCTACAAATTGTACTTGAATCACCTACAAGTTATAAGTAAAACACCTAAAACATATACTTTAAACAGTACAATTATAAGTTAAGCAACTACAAATTATAAGTTAAGCACCTACACGTATAATTATAAGCACCTTTAAGGTATTAGTAAAGCACCTAAAAGTTGTACTTGAAACACTTACAAGTCGACTTGAACCATCCAAAAATTTTAATTGAAAAATATAGAAATTATAAGTAAATCATCTAAATATTTTATTTGAAACACCTACAAGTAACAAGTGAAAAATGTACAACTTATAAGTGAAGCACCTAAAAGTTAAAAGTTGTCACAATAAATTTTCAATAAAAAATTAGATTATAATTTTAATCTGTTCCCAAATATTTTCCCCGCGTTTCAACAAAATTTTAATAAAAGAAAAGTAATGAAATCTATATAGGCACGGAGAGAGAAATTAATGAATTTGAACGGAAGATATTTTATGACCCATTGAAATCTAACAAAGGCAATTTGCACATCTTCCATCTACATATTTTTCAAGAATACGTTCTCCGGTTTTAATTTAGTGTGTTTAATTTCAATTTCTTTAAGTTAAAACATCTTCCACCATTAGATTAAGCATTCAAAGGTTAGGATTTGGTCTCACGTAAGTAGGTTATCTCACATAACATAGACATAACATAGGTTGTCTCACGTGATCCCGATTTTATATATATATATATATATATGGATAAGAGTTATTTTATTTACAAGGGAAGTCCTCCACTTTTTGAGCAGTTTTTTTTAAAAAACTCCATCCCAATTAGAATATATAAATATTTTTATAATGGTGTCTCCCTAAAATTTAGACTGCGTAAAACAAGACTCTATGCCGATTCTTAATTCAATAGTTAATTAGTATCTATGATTAAACTAGTTATGAGGTAGCAAATATTTGATGAATGGGAAAAACTCTTATGGGTTTGTCTCATTGTAAGTTATGGTGAAATCAGGGATCAATCTGCAATTTATAATAAAAGGATGCAAACTCACGGGTGATTCTATTTGGGTATTTCTCGGTTATAAAATCAAAATAGGTCAAATTTGTATGCTTTTCTCCTTCCTCTTTTTCAGTATTACTACTCCACCTAATGTGCTCTATCTCTAACCACGCGCCTCCACCATCTTGAACTACTCACTTAGAAGTTACAACCGCCTCAATCCTCAATTTTCCCAACCCAAACCACTGCGTGCACTCGAGAAGAAGTCAGGCTGCTCACAAAGGCGGTGTGTAGGATCGAATTTCGATCAGATCCAAGGTCGTCGGGGTTGGGTCTCCAGAGATTGGAAATTATGGTGTTCAAGTTTACAACCACCATTATTTAGAATTTGGAGACAATTATTATGTTGTGGTGATTTGATTTTGTATGTGATTTTAATATTGATTTATTGGTTAGTTACGGGGTTCGGACAAGCAACTTAGATGTCCACATCGGAAATGTTCACCGACTGATTGTTGGAAGCTTTTGAATCCCAGATTTTAATAGTAGCACCCAGCGAAAACCCCTTGTGAAGACCCAAACAAATTTTAATGGTCGCACCAATTAGACTGTTATGTGGAGTTTTAAAATTACCTCATTTTTTGTCTTAGTGTTAATCAAGAAATGTTATTGGGCTACGATTTTAGTGTGTCAAATTTGATGTTATTAACTATGTCTGGTTCGAGGTGGGACACTATCTCAAGTCGGTAAGAAATCAGCCTGACAGATTCAAGTTGAATTTGTCATAAGATTTATAGTAGATGACCACTCAAAACTATGATATGTATTTTTCTTTCTGCCACATGGACTTTGGTTCTAAATTTCAAGTTTAGTGTCCATTTGTAATGGGTTCAGCTCATATATTAAAGTAATAGATCACTAAAATATCAACATTTGATTAATCTAATTATCTTAATAGAAAGAGTTGGATTTTCTAACATTCTTGTTATTGTCTGTTTTCAATCAAAATAAAATAATATTTGATTAAAAATGTTGTGATGTTGCACGGAATTTTAAGGCCATATATAATTGTGCAGTAGCTGCACAAATTGCACACTTGGGTGGCGAAATAGACATGTTACTCGCGGTTCAAGCCGGTTGTCTATTTTTAAATTCGGATGGGTTAATGGGTTAAATGGGTAGTGGGTCAAATAGGTATTTGAAATATATAGGTTGGCGGGTTGGGTTTGCGGGTTGACAGCGGGTATACCCATATGGGTTGAAACCCACAGATTTACACATGTGGATTTTTATATATAAAAGGTCAATTATGGGTTGAAACCCGCGAATTTACCCATGTGGGTTGGTATATAAATACATAAGGATCACAATATTAGTTGAAACCCACGGGTTTTACCATTTTTAACCCATGAGAGAATAATATCTTATCCGTGGGGTTAGCGAGTTTCAATCCAACCCATTTGTAACCCAATCCATTTTTGACTCATCATAAAACGGGTCAAAAATGATTATACCCATATTTTTTAACAACTCATATTATCTGACTCATACATGTTCGCCCATTTGTCACCCCTATGCACACCACATGTAATACTCTGTGAACGAATTTTAGTTCTCAAGTTAAATTTTGATTCTTGCCAAATTCATACTGGATTAATAAAAAGGTAAGAAGTTTCACAAAATTTTGAGCCCATACTTGTGCAACATTTAATTTTCACAAATTGCTCGCTAAAATAGTATGTCATGACCTAACTCCTCAAGTTAAATTTGAATTCCTACAAAATTAATATTATATTTAAAAAATGTTATGAACTTTGTACAAATATTCACAAAAAAAATTAATCTTGTAATTGCACAATTTTTGCACAAAATGCTAAGAAATGATCGAGGTGTGATAGTATGCACGATAAAAAACATAATAAATTGATCAATGGCTCGAAAAAATCACAAAAATTAAGTGCAGAAATTGAAAAGGGAAAGAAAATGACGCATGCTTTTTATACTGGTACGAGCAGATAATACATGAACAACGACTACGGAGAGGCGTATGTTTTGTGACTTTTCGTCTTGGTAAAACAACATTTCCGGGGAAAAAGTAATAATTAACTCGAATGTTTATCATTTGGTCGGATAAGATGTACTTTATCTTTTTCACGTTTAAAACTTTTCAAATTCTGCTTTGACAATTACATACTTTTCTTACCATTATGAGCTTAAAAGGTAATAGAATACTAGATGAATTGGAATCAGGTTAAAAAAGAAATATTTTTTCTGATTGGTTTTATACATGTCCCTTTCCATATCTGATTCTACCGTGTATACCCTTTATACTAACTATATATATAAATACACACATGCACAATCATTTTGTGGGTTTTACATTTTATCATGGTATCAGACAGGGCTCTTTGGAAATTCCTGGCTTTTATCACTTTCTTCCCAAAGTTACCAAAATTAACGCTCCTTTTCTGATCGACCGCCGCCCACCGACGCCTTCTTCTGCTACTGTTCGGAAACCTCCGCCCTTTTCCGCTACTATTCGGAAACCTCCATTGTTTCTGACGTCTTCTCTGATATCAGTCTTCTTCTCCGTGTGGTGTTCTGGTCCAGACTCGTTCGTCACCACTGAAGTCCGATCGATTCCGGCAACCGTACAAGTCGTTCCACCATCAAGATCGTTCAAGTTCCATTGTGCTTTCTTTGTCTTCATCAACCTCCCAAGTTCTCCGGCGTTGTGGTTTCCAAGTTTCATACCCTATGGCCTCTCCGATCTTCAGCAAGGAGGGCGCGTGAGTCACACGCTTCATTCATTCTGCTTGCAGGTGGATCTACGCAGTCCGCTCCTCAAGTACGTGTTCAACACGCGCCTCACCAACCAGGGTGTCATTTTTTTGCGAGTTGAGATCTTTTCGCGAGTTAAATCTATTTATCGCGAGTTACTCCAATATCTCGCAGGCCGAATCAAAATCTCAGTCGACGCCCAGTCAGCACCCTGTTAAAAAACCATTGGTTTTCTTTTACCTTTTGGCTCATTTTAATCAACCATGATGCCAATGGTGTCATGTTATGGGTCATGTTGCTTCTTCTTGTTCTCAACTGCACGATGAATGGTACCAGTTGCAATGTCAGTGGTGTGAGAAATTTGGCCATGTTGCCTCTATTTGCTCTCACTTGGTCTCTCGAGCATCTTCTACTGCTTCTCCACCACATTTTATTTCGCATTTTTGTTGGATACCTGACTCTGGTGGGACCAACCACATGACTTCTACTCCGTCCCCTCTTGAACACGTGACTCCTTATTCTGGGAATAAACGTGTTATTGTTGGCAATGGTTCTACTCTTAACATTACCTATGTTGTTCCTTCTCAAATCTCTGATTCATTATCACTGTCTGATGATTTGGTGGTTCCACAAATTATTAAAATTTTGGATCTATTAGTAAGTTAACTTGGGATATGAATGTCGTTATTTGTTTTGATGATTCTTCTTTCACTATTTCAAACAAGTTTACTAGAGATGTTATTGGCAAAGGTCATCGTGATGGTGGCTTATTTGTTTTGAATTATGGTGGTGCTGTTTTTTCTACTTTTGTTGCATCGAGTGATTCTAAAGAAAATTTTGAACTTTGGCATAGTAGATTGGGTCATGTGCCTCACAACATAATTTCCTCTATGAACAAGTCTGGATCTTTGTCAGTTACTAGTTTGCTTCCTAAGCCTCATTTATGTCCTGCTTGTGAGATGGCTAAAGGCAAGCATCTTTCTTTTAGTCATAATTTAAAACGTGCACCACGCATACTCGATTTAGTTCATTATGATCTATATGAATGCTCACCTGTTGTTTCTCGAGCTGGCTACTCCTATTATGTTATTTTTGTTGATTATTTTTCTTGATTTACTTGGTTATATCCTCTACGACGGAAGTTTGATTTTGTAGAGGCTTACATGTAATTTGAAGCCTTTGTTGAGAACCAGTTTTCTACCACAATTAAAGTATTTTAGAGTGATGGTGGAACCGAGTTTTTGAATTATCGCATGCAAACTCATTTTGCGTCAAAGGGCATTCATCATCACCTTCTTGTCCTTACACTCCTGAGCAAAATGGCCGTGCAGAGAGGAAACATCGTCATATTATTGAGATAGGTTTGTCGATACTCTTTCATTATGGCCTTCATCATTCATTTTGATATGATACATTTTCGACAGCAGTCTACATCATCAACAGACTGCCTACTCTAGTTTTATCTTGTCAGTCTCCATTCTCTGTTATTTTTGGTTCTACGTCTGACTACTCCAATTTTCATCCATTTTGTTGTCGAGTTTTTCAGTCTTTGAGGCCCTATGTTATGCATAAGTTAGCACATCGGAGTATGTCTTGTATATTTTTGGGTTACAGTTCACAGTACACAGTACAAGGGTATACTCATATGGGTTGAAACCCACAGATTTACACATGTGGATTTTTATATAAAAAAAAGGTCAATTATGGGTTGAAACCCGCGGATTTACCCATGTGGGTTGGTATATAAACACATAAGGATCACAATATTAGTTGAAACCCACGGGTTTTACCATTTTTAACCCGTGAGAGAATAATATCTTATCCGTGGGGTTAGCGAGTTTCAATCCAACTCATTTGTAACCCAATCCATTTTTGACTCATCATAAAACGGGTAAAAAATGATCATACCCATATTTTTTAACAACACATATTACCTGACTCATACATGTTCGCCCTTTTGTCACCCCTATGCACACCACATGAAATACTCTGTGAACGAATTTTAGTTCTCAAGTTAAATTTTGATTCTTGCCAAATTCATACTGGATTAAAAAAAAGGGTAAGAAGTTTCACAAAATTTTGAGCCCATACTTGTGCAACTTTTCATTTTCAGCAATTGCTCGCTAAAATATTATGTCATGACCTAACTCCTCAAGTTAAATTTGAATTCCTACAAAATTAATATTATATTTAAAAAATGTAATGAACTTTGTACAAATATTCACAAAAAAAATTTAATCTTGTAATTGCACAATTTTTGCACAAAATGCTAAGAAATGATCGAGGTGTGATAGTATGCACGATAAAAAACATAATAAATTGATCAATGGCTCGAAAAAATCACAAAAATTAAGTGCAGAAATTGAAAAGGGAAAGAAAATGACGCATGCTTTTTATACTGGTACGAGCAGATAATACATGAACAACGACTACGGAGAGGCGTATGTTTTGTGACTTTTCGTCTTGGTAAAACAACATTTCCGGGGAAAAAGTAATAATTAACTCGAATGTTTATCATTTGGTCGGATAAGATGTACTTTATCTTTTTCACGTTTAAAACTTTTCAAATTCTGCTTTGACAATTACATACTTTTCTTACCATTATGAGCTTAAAAGGTAATAGAATACTAGATGAATTGGAATCAGGTTAAAAAAGAAATATTTTTTCTGATTGGTTTTATACATGTCCCTTTCCATATCTGATTCTACCGTGTATACCCTTTATACTAACTATATATATAAATACACACATGCACAATCATTTTGTGGGTTTTACATTTTATCATGGTATCAGACAGGGCTCTTTGGAAATTCCTGGCTTTTATCACTTTCTTCCCAAAGTTACCAAAATTAACGCTCCTTTTCTGATCGACCGCCGCCCACCGACGCCTTCTTCTGCTACTGTTCGGAAACCTCCGCCCTTTTCCGCTACTATTCGGAAACCTCCATTGTTTCTGACGTCTTCTCTGATATCAGTCTTCTTCTCCGTGTGGTGTTCTGGTCCAGACTCGTTCGTCACCACTGAAGTCCGATCGATTCCGGCAACCGTACAAGTCGTTCCACCATCAAGATCGTTCAAGTTCCATTGTGCTTTCTTTGTCTTCATCAACCTCCCAAGTTCTCCGGCGTTGTGGTTTCCAAGTTTCATACCCTATGGCCTCTCCGATCTTCAGCAAGGAGGGCGCGTGAGTCACACGCTTCATTCATTCTGCTTGCAGGTGGATCTACGCAGTCCGCTCCTCAAGTACGTGTTCAACACGCGCCTCACCAACCAGGGTGTCATTTTTTTGCGAGTTGAGATCTTTTCGCGAGTTAAATCTATTTATCGCGAGTTACTCCAATATCTCGCAGGCCGAATCAAAATCTCAGTCGACGCCCAGTCAGCACCCTGTTAAAAAACCATTGGTTTTCTTTTACCTTTTGGCTCATTTTAATCAACCATGATGCCAATGGTGTCATGTTATGGGTCATGTTGCTTCTTCTTGTTCTCAACTGCACGATGAATGGTACCAGTTGCAATGTCAGTGGTGTGAGAAATTTGGCCATGTTGCCTCTATTTGCTCTCACTTGGTCTCTCGAGCATCTTCTACTGCTTCTCCACCACATTTTATTTCGCATTTTTGTTGGATACCTGACTCTGGTGGGACCAACCACATGACTTCTACTCCGTCCCCTCTTGAACACGTGACTCCTTATTCTGGGAATAAACGTGTTATTGTTGGCAATGGTTCTACTCTTAACATTACCTATGTTGTTCCTTCTCAAATCTCTGATTCATTATCACTGTCTGATGATTTGGTGGTTCCACAAATTATTAAAATTTTGGATCTATTAGTAAGTTAACTTGGGATATGAATGTCGTTATTTGTTTTGATGATTCTTCTTTCACTATTTCAAACAAGTTTACTAGAGATGTTATTGGCAAAGGTCATCGTGATGGTGGCTTATTTGTTTTGAATTATGGTGGTGCTGTTTTTTCTACTTTTGTTGCATCGAGTGATTCTAAAGAAAATTTTGAACTTTGGCATAGTAGATTGGGTCATGTGCCTCACAACATAATTTCCTCTATGAACAAGTCTGGATCTTTGTCAGTTACTAGTTTGCTTCCTAAGCCTCATTTATGTCCTGCTTGTGAGATGGCTAAAGGCAAGCATCTTTCTTTTAGTCATAATTTAAAACGTGCACCACGCATACTCGATTTAGTTCATTATGATCTATATGAATGCTCACCTGTTGTTTCTCGAGCTGGCTACTCCTATTATGTTATTTTTGTTGATTATTTTTCTTGATTTACTTGGTTATATCCTCTACGACAGAAGTTTGATTTTGTAGAGGCTTACATGTAATTTGAAGCCTTTGTTGAGAACCAGTTTTCTACCACCATTAAAGTATTTTAGAGTGATGGTGGAACCGAGTTTTTGAATCATCGCATGCGAACTCATTTTGCGTCAAAGGGCATTCATCATCAACTTTCTTGTCCTTACATTCCTGAGCAAAATGGTCGCGCAGAGAGGAAACATCGTTATATTAATGAGACAGGTTTGTCGATATTCTTTCATTCTGGCCTTCATCATTCATTTTGGAATGATGCATTTTCGACAGAAGTCTACATTATCAACAGACTTCCTACTCAGATTTTATCTGTCAGTCTCCACTCTCTGTTATTTTTGGCACTACACCTGACTACTCCAATCTTTATCCATTTGGTTGTCGAGTTTTATCTTATTTGAGGCCCTATGATGCGCATAAATTGGCACCTCTGAATATGTCTTGTATATTTTTTGGATACAGTTCACAGTAGAAGGGTTATCGGTGTCTTGATCCTCTCACGAAGAAGGAGTACATCACTCGTCATGCTCAATTTGATGATTTATTTTTTCCAGCTACTCATACTGGTTCTGTTAGACATTTTTCATCACTGGATGTTTTTGCTTTTTTGGAGCTTTCATCAGTTCCGTCGGAGGTGTTTGAGCCATCTTCTTTAGCCAAATCACCTATTATTTTGGAAAATTATAATTTTCACCATGTACCGGAAACTCAGGGTTCTTCAAAAAATTATGTTTGTTTGCCACAGAGTGACCGAGAGCAGCAAGCTCAGACGACGACGCTGGCATCGTTGAATCACGCACCGGCCACCCCGGTTGCGGGTGCGAGTCACGACCACCTGACAAAATGCGCATCTGCTGATCCGGTGCACTCTGCCTCACCAGCGCAGCCATCGCCGGCCTATGCATGGCCGTCATCGCCTGCCCCGGGATTCGTCCCCGTCGCTTGGGGTTCTACGCCAATCACCTCGATATTTGCATCATCTCCGGCTTTGGTTCCCTCTTTTCGACATCTGATGGCCACTCGTTCTCGCATTGATTCTTTACGGTACAAGAATTTTTCTAATTATGATATTTATGGTTTACTGGGTGCTTTATTTGCGAAGACCGAACCTCGTCATCATCGTTCCGCGATCAAGGATATGGAATGGGTTGCTTCTATGGACTCTGAAATGGCTGCGCTTCGCACTCAGCAGACATGGGAGTTTGTTCCATGTCCTCCCAATTTTAATGTTGTTGGTTCTAAATGGGTGTATCGTTTGAAGTACAAATCTGATGGCTCACTTGATCGGCTTAAGGCAAGGTTAGTTGCTTAGGGTTTTTCACAGTTACATGGTTTTGATTATGATCATACTTTTAGTCCAGTGGTGAAGGCATCAATTGTTCGTACTGTTTTATCCATCGTTGTCACTAGAAATTGGTCCTTGAGACAACTTGATGTTAAAAATGCATTTTTGAATGACATTCTTGATTCCTCAGTTTACATGGAGCAGCCTGCTGGTTACAAAGATCCTATGCATCCTGGTCATGTTTGTAGTCTATGCAACGCCATTTAAGGATTGAAACAAGCGCCTCGTACTTGGTTTCAACGTTTTAGTACTTTTTTTATTCGTCTGGGCTTTGTGTGCAGTTTTGTAGATACCTCCTTATTTGTGTTCTCACATGGTGCCTCTTTACTCTATTTGCTGGTTTATGTTGATGACATTATTCTCA
>JAULKM010059967.1:0-12371 GCA_032355605.1 Rubia tinctorum | reverse complement strand
ACTCAACATGGTAAAAGTCATAACAATACCCAGGAATATCAGCAATCAGTACATGAATCTCATCAAATTCTTCACCGAAGGAATCACAATACCAAACAGTTGTAACACGACCTTCAGCTTTAGAAACAGTATGAAATCTGCCATTGAAGTAATTAACATCAACAAATTCCACACCAGCGTCAATTCTAGACCACGTATGATCAACTGATCTATATATTCCTAAATTTCCATCCAAACAAACAACTGTTAGATAAAAACTAGGAGTTGAACCTGGATTTACTGATAATGCACCCTTCCTACTGTAGTTACTACCATCGACAAAATTATCACAACAATGAGGGAGCTCCATTATTGTGTTTGAGTATGGGTTGAGCAAAAATCCTTCAGCTAACTCTAACACAAGCTACCAACCAAACCGTACCTCAATGCACATTCTGCCTTCAAGTTTCGGAAGATGTAACTCATCAAATTTCTTCTCTTCATCAAGCTAAAGAAATAGTGTTCGGCACCATTAGGGACCATTGGACCCATCAAATGAAATCCTATCAACCATGTTGCGCCAAAATTGGCATACTGCTCGCATTGAAAGAAAATCACAGAGGAGAATAAGGTGAAAAGAAATTTCCAAAAACATTTCATCGGACACAAACGAACTGTCAGAAGCCATTTTCAAAAGTGAAGTACGCAAGAAAGTTGAATGTAAAATCTTAGTGAAAAAGGTAGAATGCAAAATATAATATTTCAATTAATATAGAAAGAGAGTAATTTAAAGAGTTTAACTATTGGGAAGTGGGAAAAACTTCTTATGGAAATGGAAAGGTTTGATGATTATCAAAACTGTAAACATGCATTAAAAGTAAAAAAAAGCTGTAAAGCAATAATTAATCATTGGAATAAGAAAAGTCAATACCATTTAAAAGAAACTCATTACCGTCAATAGAAATGTCAGTTGATCAAATATATGTGTAATATATATCCCTTATTTTCTAGCATCACTAACACACCTCCTTCACTACTACAAAATATGCATTATCTCATGATTTCCATTGTCACATTCTGCACTCCTCCACTACTTTCACAACTTCCATAAAACATGGGAAGTGGGTTCCTTTTTAATTAAATTTTCCATTTATATTATGTTATTAATGAAAAAATCATTAAAAAAAGAATGAACATCGTCACAAAAAAATGAAACTCATACAATGTCAATTACTTGTCTTATACCAAATATATTAATAAAAAAACAGGTTGAAGAGGTTGCTTATACATTTGAATAGGTTACTTATTGGAAACGACAAACGTAACTGGTTAGATAAAATGATTACAACAATTGAAAAAATGCATTAAAATCGAATAGCTACAAAAACTGAGCATTAAAATCATACAATGTCATCATCAAGAAAATGAAGCTCATTACCTAACAAAGAAACTGCAACTACCAAACACAATTTGGCAAAAAAAAAATGAACTAAATACATACTTCAAGTCATCATTCTTGAAATTCACCAACCAAAATAAAATTCAACACAAAAAATCTAAAATATTTCATTCATCAACTAAACATTACATATCTTAAACCAAAAGATGCTAAAAATATAGAATCTCATCATCATTTTGGTTATTATTAATGAATGTAAAAAGATCAAATGATGGAATATCAGAAGCCTCAGCATCTATAGCAACCTTTGCCCTTTTCTCAAACACATCCTTGATCATTGCATCAATCTGAGCAAGTGCAGACCGTTAGAAATTGTTATTTGAAGCATGTCAAATTGAGGAAGTGGAATAGTGGGACATTCTTCATTGCCCTTAGGACTGCCTGCTTCATTCAGTTTTTGGTTACCTATTTCCTTCACTTTTTGGATGCCAGTTTCAGTGCCTTTTTCGCTTATCTTATACAATGATTCAGAGAATTGCTCACTTGCAATTGAAACAAGCCTCTTGAATTTCTTTATCACAACTTCCAAAGGTTACCAAAACATAGATGGAAAAGAATCATTAGAACATAAACATCAGATCATCTTAAAACAAAATAAAAAGACTAGTAACATAACAAAAACCCACAAACATCATCAAAAAAAAAAATATATATATATATATATATATCTCAACATGAAAACAGTAAACCTCATCAAGGATTGAAACTAAACTTCAATAAAATCAGAAAACTAAGGAAAAGAACAACATAATCAAGAAGCATGAAAAGTTAAAAGTATCACCATACAAAAATGAACCTGATCATATAAAATAAAAACATTAGTACAAAAAACTTGTAAGAGTTAAACAATAAATCAGAAAACTTACACTTTTTGCAGTGCGCTCAATTTCCTCATCATCCTCTACACTAACAGGGAACTCCAATTCAAAAAAAAACGATGCTTGCCGCTCTTTGAAGATGGTGCTCCAGTAATAGAAGAAGGATTCTTTGTGATCGATACACCACCAACTGCACTCCATTCTTACTCAATGGAAACTGGCGACTACTTCTCAGGAAACCAGTATAACCTCCACGATGATATAAATGATAGAGCTTCTTAATATTTTTAGTATCCCAATGTTGGTGCAATGGAAGGTCAGTCGCATCACTAAATCCCAGAACTGGATAACGATAAAAGAAAGCAAGAAGGGGGATGATCAAACATGCATTCAAAAAATTGATTTTTTTAATGTTGAACCCTATAAATACTCCCACAGAACCTCTTCCACACAAATCCACACCAATCAAAACTAGAAATCTGATCAATATCTTATAAGGAACTCACTATTTTCAAATCTACAGTGCTACGAGCAATAGGAGCTAGAAAACATGCCAAGGCAAACATTACGAAACATGCTTAAAATCATGCATTTCATCTTCCCTCAACAGATTTGGAATAGAACTATATAAATCCTTCACAGTAATACTCCTATCCTTAATCGCGGATTTTTCAATCCACCTAAACCTAATGGAATTATCATCAGCAGAAGCTGATGATAATAGCCTTGTCAAAGATAGGAAGTTGGAACATATCAAAATGTCATTCTTATCTAGTGCATATTTGTCACTACCAACCTCTTGGACTTGAGCAGTAGAATTAAAGTTCTGTATCAAAATCTGAACCAAATCTTTAGGCACGTGATTAATCCTAAATCTCAACAAACTACCAAATCCAATATTTTCAACAAGTTTAATTTGAGATGGTTTCAATTCATCCAAAACCTCAAAAAAATTGAAACCATGTAGGTGGTCTTAAATTTTGAGTTGGGGAAAAAGTATGAAAAAGAAGAAACTAAGCAGACCTAAACTTGAAATGAATGTAAACCTATGAATACATAATCAAAACCTCATTTGAAAATAGAAAACACCAACAACATATAAAAAAAAAACTCGTGCACCTTCTTAAAAATCCATGTCCAAGAACTTATTATTTTTTTTGAAAAATCAGAACTATCGATAAAACACATTCTTCATAGAACATCAGCATAAAAAAACCTAATAATCAGAAAATATGAACCTCATCACGAGAAAAAAGATAATTGAACCGTAAAACTGAAAACTCACATATCATTAACGCCTGCATCAACGATTCCAATTTTTGCTTTCTTTTCGAACTTCTTTACAACCGGAGATATCTCAGCTCTTCGCTTCCCACTAACTTTCTTTCCCACACCCTTCTTCAAACAGGAACCTTTTTCCTCAGCAAATTTTTGAACAACTTTACCCAAACAATCATCAACACTTGCAGGGTCCAGGTCTTTCAAAAATGAAGACCTCGTCCTTACCTTCAAATTCCTTGAATCTGCATCCTTATACTGCATACCCTTCACACAAACCTTCTCTTTACCCTTTCCAGTCCCAGAAGACGTAGCCTGTAACTCTTTCACTTGTTTAGCATTCAATACAAGATCAAGCTTCTTCTTTTTTAAGCTAAAAATTAGGGGACTGAGACAATACTTGATTCCAAATATCAGAATCATCTTCCTTATCAGGAGCTTCTTCTACATCATTTCTATATTCTAGCAACTGAATATTCTCTAAATGCACACCACTTGCAAAATTCATCGCAACTACAAATCAAACAACATGAAAAAACATAATCAAGAAATGTGATAACTAATAAGTAAAGCAAAAACATCAAAAATCACCATTCACCGCAGTATTCAAAAAGTCTTTTGCTAGCTTTGGATTCAATTCATCATACTTCTTAGGAACCTCATTCAAATCCTTGTTAACCTCATAGTCACTGAAATCAACATTTGCCAGGATGCATTCCTGAACCAACATTCAACTCAACATCACGTTCGGGACCTGTATAAAAAAAAAGAAGAAAAATGTAAATAACATGAAAAACAACATAATAAAAAAATGCAACAAAAAATGACACACGTAAAAAACTTACTGGAAACAAGATCTCATTCATCTACAACCCTATGGGCTACCATCTTCTTCCTCTTGCTTGACAGAGGAGGAACTTTTTTAACGACTAAACGCTTATTGACTTTACAATGAGCCACAACAACATGCTCCACTGCAATAAAAACAATAACATAAAAAAGTACTAAATTAAACAAATAATGAAGCAAATAACAAAAAAATAGTACCCTCACCATCAGCAGTTGAAGGCAGGTGGTACCTCAATAGAAGCTGGTGGTACCTCAGATTCAGAAACTACAGCCGGTGGAACCACAACAGGACATGGTGGAACCTCGACTACTGGAACCTCAACTGTAGTTGGCATATAAGCGGGAACTGGTGGAACATCAACAGAAGTAGATGGAACCTCATCATAATCATGTACTGACATCTGAACAACTGGAGCATCAACGTTTTCGAAATCAGCCACAGTTGTGCCTGGAAAAAAAAGCACAATAAAATAATCGAAAATAGAAACATCGACAAACAAAGATGAAAAGCCAAAACATAAATGACTTATAACCCTCTGCAACATTTTCAGAAACAACATCTTTCTCAACAACAAAAGAAACAACAACATCATCAGAAATTGCCACATTAACGTCAGAAGCCATATGTTGAGCCTGAGAAACAGAAAAACTAGCATCACAAGTTCCACAACCATCAATTTTAACCTCATTACGACTCACAACAGTCTCAGAAAAAATTGAACCTATACCAAAACCCAAAAACACAAAAATAAAACAAACAGAAAAAGGTAACATAAAAGAAGAGAAATTGTAACATGAGATATGAAATGCTAATCATCCTCGTCACCATCCTTGTCATGAGCAGTAAGGAAAAATTCATTTTCATTGTCAGAAACATCATCATGAACCTTATCAAGCTCAACACCAACATTTGAGCCTATATTAGAAACAAAAGATACCATCAACAAAGTGCAAAAATAACATCAACAAAGCAAAAATACAAAATAAAACACTTACAACCAGCATCCAAACTTGATGCAGCATCCAACAATTCTTTCAAATCAGCACCTTCATCTTTAGAAATTCTCTCCATATTTCGAGACTTTATAATTCTTGACATCGAACGCACAATTTCCTTAGAACTTCTTCTTTTACCACCAGCTACCTTTCTTTTCGGTTGTCGGCGTATAACTGGAACATACTCTTCAACATGTACAGGAATTGATGGACTAGTCTGAGGTAAATTTAATATACCTATACAACTTTGCATTGTGTCAATCTGTGTACATGTGCGTGTAGAATGCCGAGTTCTAACAATAGGTGGCTCAGAAGGTGCTGTTAAAAAAAGAATAAAACAAAAACCATATGGTAAAACTCAATAAGCATGGCATAAACCTTATCAGATAAACAAAAATGTCAAACTATTAAAAATGTAACTCATTAAAATGTCTCCAAGAAATACACCTCAACATATTAAACATGAACGTGAAAACTAAATTCACATCAATCAAACCTCAAATTAATATAATGAACCACGACTAACAAACATCAATATATTTAGCATGAACTTCAGTAGCTACACATAAATGTCAAACTGTGAAGGGAAAACCACATAAAAAACTTACTGAAAACCACAACTCAACATATTAGACATGAAGCTCAAAACTAAATTCACATAAATCAACATCAGATGACAAAACATCAATAAATTTAGCATTAATCTCAACAGCTACACATAAATGTCAAACTGTAAAGGGTAAACCTCATAAAAACACTTACTAAAAAACACAACTCAACATATTACACATGAACCTCAAAACTAAATTCACATAAATCAAAATCAGATGACAAAACATCAATAAATTTAGCATGAACCTCAGCAACTACACATAAATGTCAACCAGTAAAGGGCAAACCTCATCAAAGGCTGCCAAAAAACAAACCTAAACCTCTTAGACACAGACGTCAAAACTAAATTCAATTAAATCAATCATCAAATGACAAAACATCAATAAATTTAGCATGAATCTTAGCAGCTACACATAAATGTCAAACTCTAAAGATAAAACCTCATCAAAAGGTTACCAAAAGTCACATAAATCAATCCTCAATTAATTACAATGAACCACAAATTACAAAACTCAATAGTTTTGGTATAAACCTCAACATATCTAATACTAAATCATGATAATCAATATCTACACATGAATGTCAATCACTGAAGGGAAAACCTCATTAATAAAATCACCAAAATGCACATCTCGATATGTACAACATGAACCTCAAAATCACATAAGTCGAACCTCGAATCATTACAAACAAACCTCATATGACTACAAAATCTTGAAGAACATTCAAAATGCAATTTTAAAATAATAAAATTGTACACAAGCAACAAAAAATAGAAGAAATTGAACACAAAAGACACAAAAAAATCAGAAAAAAAGATGAAATCCAAAAACAGAGGAAAATGAACTAAAACATGACATGAACATTAAAAACATCATCGCATAAACATGAAATCCAAAACTAAAACAGAAAAGAAACTTGAAACATGTTCCAACCGCGATTTGGAAGCACAATCCTCATCACGTTTCATGCAAACCATATTCTTCTACAAAAAAAAGAAGAACACAATAGTTAGGGCAAAACGTACAGTAAATAACATAGGTGAACCGAAATCAAAGAATGCAAAAAAAATAAAGAAATTAAATGTACTCGGTGAATATCCGGTGAAATGCAGCAAATCGCAGCAATGTCCGGCGAAAGTTGACGGTTACCAGTGGTTTTCGGCGGTTGCTGCATGTCAACTGTGTGTTTTTGCAAAATTGAAAGACGAGTGAAATAAATGAAATTCGAAATGAGAATTTAATATATACCAACACCAAACTTTCTGAAATTGCATGAGAAACCCTCCATTTTTTAGCCTATATTAAAAGAACCCCACCCTAATTTAAGCTTCACTTAATTGCATAAAAGACTCTGCCTAAAGTTTAGGCTGCCTAAAATAAGACTTTGTGTTCATTCTGACTCTAAATAACTAATTCCTGAAATTAAGAAAATTTCAATTGGAAAGAGATAATACAATTTTTATCAATATGTGAAGTGAATATATTTTATTTCTTCAAATTCACATCTCTTCACTAATTCACTTTTCACCCCATAACTTCAGTAATTCTGCTTTTGCCTCTCTTTCTTCATCCCTAGAAAAATGTCTTAAAAATAAGAACATTTTCTATTGGAACAAATTGCCTCATTAAAAACCTTAACCTAGAAAACCCAGTGGGAAAAAACTATTGGTTAAGAGAAAAAGAGTACAATGTATAGCTCCCTCTCAATTCTTCACAATTCATGAATCCTTGCATCCAAAACACCTAAAGTGCAAATTATATCTCAATAAAATCATAATAATCCCATAATATATGAACACAATATAACACACATAAGTGTTTTCAGTTTCCATAGCGGTTTCTTAAAATTAACAAACTGTTGTTGCACATGCTCTAAGGACTTATCGTTCGTTATTTATCATTTGTTTCTATAATTATTAGTTTTACCACATTAATTACTTCCTCCATCTCAACCGAATCTGCACACTTTTTTCATCTATCCTAGGCAAATCTGCACATTTCCCTTTTGGAGGAAATACTCAACATGTCAAAAGACACTATCAAATCTAAAGAGTTAAAATTTTACACAATTTAACATCTCAAAATTCACTCAAAAATCCTTCAACCCTAACTTTCCACACTCTCTACTCCTGGTTCCCCCGTTATCACCCCCATTAAAACTAGAATCAAGGTCTGGTTTGAAACCAGATAATAATCTACGCATAAGGATAGGTTCAGACATCCCAAATTACCCATGGAACTTTTTGGGTACTCATATGTATTATTGTAATGAGATAAATTGCCAAAAAAAAGTTGTGGCCATACTGGTCCTCCAACCAATTATCCCTCGTCGGAACCATTAAATTCGTCGGAACCATTTTTTGAAAACTCAAGATCTGATTACATCCAGCCTCCCAAGTGGAGCTTTTCCGCGAGGAGAGGAAGAGAGAAAGAGGTAGATGGGAGGAGGGAGACGAAGAGGAGGAGGGAGACAAGGAGGTGGAGAGCGTAGGGAGACGGAGCACGGAGAGGGGTAGAGAAGCGGAGGGTGGAGGGATTCATATGGTAGAGAGAGGCAGATAGATGAAGAGGAACATATCTGAAAGGAAGGAAATAGGTGGAGGGCTGAAGGTAGAAGATGAGGTATAATAGCCATTTCACTTTAGTGAAATTAAAAGTTCAAGTTTCTCCATCTGCAGATTCTCTTGGGACAGAGGGAGTATAAGTTTTATCGTTCTAGAAACAAATTGAATATCAAAGACAGGAGTTGGACTAGGGGTGGCAATGTGGAGGGTTTTAGTGGAGGTCTGCCTTGCATCCGCCCCAATGAGGTGGTATGGATGTAGTTTCATGGGGGTGTGGTGAGTATGGGTATAAATTTTGATACCCACCATGAGTAGTGGGCTTGACATAGATATCAGTTCTTACCCGCCCCACCCCCACTATACCTTCTACGTACACACTAATTCATTATATAATAAACAATTATTTATCCATAATGCACATGTTTTACTTATAAGAATTTTAGAGCAAATGACTTTTGTGGCCTCGAATCATCACCATCGTTCACCTTTGGCCCTCCATTTTTTTCCAATATTTTTGGCCCCTCAACTTACAAAACTGCTGAATTGTGACCCTTCATTTAGGTCAAACCATGAAATTATGTCAAAAAATTAATTTTAATTGGTAAAATTGACATTTTTCATCGTTCTTTTTTCCTTTTCGTTTCTTTTCCCTTTTATTTTTTCTTTTTTCTTCCCCAGTTCTTCTCCTCCCCACTTCTCTTTCCCTTATGCTCAATGGTGCTCCTCATCCGACCACCTCTCGTCGATCACCTCTCATTTCTCCCGCCGTTGCAACAATCTGACTCTCACCGTCGTTGATCAATCTCCTTGATTCCGCTGTTTGACCTTGCCAATTCCGCCATTGCCAATCTCCCCGGTTCCACATCTGTAGATTCTACCTCCCCAATTACACTTCTGACCAATCAAACCATTTGACTTTTTCGATTCTACCATTGCCAATCTCTCTGATTCCAGCAACCCGATTTCAGAACCTTGATATCCCCAATCCGATGGAGGGCTATTCCAATGGCACCTTAGTGATCCCATTGCTCCGACCCTTTTCACCACCTCGAGTGGGGGTTGTGGGCAGTGGGGTAAGGTCAAGAAATGATGGTGAGGTGGTGGGCGATCCCATTGCTTGATGCTGAGGGTTTCCACCGGGAAAGATAGTGAGGGGTGGGTGGAGAGGAGGTGAAGTACGGTGGTGGAGTGGTGGATTCGCTGGCGAGGTGGTGGTGTGGTGAAGTTGGGGTTGTCGGTGGCAAGGTGAAGTGGGGTGGTGGAGTGGTGGAGTCAACGACGAGGTGGTGGAGAGGTGAAGTCAGAGGCGAGGTGGTGGAGTGGTGGAGTCAGCGGCGAGGTGGTGGTGTGGTTCAGTTAGGGCTTTGAGTGTGGGAGAGAGAAGGGGAAAATGGACGTGGGCTGAAAGTGGATGTGGGAAAAACAATAAAGGAAAATTTAAAAAGGAAAAGGAAAAGGGCAAATGACCATTTTATCCTTAAAATTGACTCTTTGACCGAAAGCTAATGGTTTGATCTGACAGAAGGGCCACAATTCACCAGTTTTGTAAGTTTAGGGACCAAAAGTATTGAAAAAAAAGTGGAGGGCCAAAGATGAACAATGGTGATAGTTCGAGGTCCACATAAGTCATTTTCTCATATTTTTATGTAAATATTATTAAAGTTTTAGTATTAAAATTATTATTTTAAAGTAAAATTTAGGCGCCTTTTGGAGATACAAATGGGGTGAGTAAAATGGATTTGAAGTGGATATAGAGATCAAAATGGGTGATGGGGTGGGAGTTGATTTTAGATAATACCTGATGGGGCGTGTATGAATATGAAAATTTTAGGTGGGCATGAGTATGAAGGTAGCATATTCGTACCCGCCCTGCCTCATCGTATGACTACTAGGATGATGAATGGCTCTTGGTGGTCTCAATCCTTCTCGGACTATGTAGCTACTGGCCATCATGCTACTTTGGTTGCACAGTTTGAGCCTCGTGACTATTGTGCCGCTCTTCGTGATTCGCATTAGGTTTCTGCCCTTGATAAGTAAATGATTGATCTCACCTCAAAAAAAAAGGAAATGACTGCTCTCCACCATCAGCATACTTGGGATTTAGTACCTGACCTCCTAATGTGAATGTAGTTAGCTATCAATGGGTATTTAACCTGAAGTATCGTGCTGATGGCAGCGTTAATTGTTACAAAGGCTGCCTCGTTGCCCAAGTTTCTCTCAGATTCCAAGCTTCCACAGTTCATACGATTCTTACTATTGTTACATATTCCAAGCTTACTATTATTACTATTGTTACAATATGGTTCATTATTAACGGTGTTCTTGATGCTCATATATACATGGCTCAACAAATGGGGCATAAGGACCATGCACGACCTAACTATATCTGTTGCATGTGCAACGTTATCTATGGCTCAACTAAGCTCCTCGATCCTGGTTCCATCCATTTAGCACTTATCTCAGTCAGCTTAATCTTCTTTGCGCCTCAGCTGATACTTCTTTATTTGTGTACTCTTGCGGTACTACTTTTTTGTATTTCTTGGTCTACATTGATGATATCATCTTCACTAGTAAGGACTCAGCAGCCATCTGACATTTCATTACTCATACAAATCAAGAGTTTGCTATTAAGGATCTAGGATCCTTGCACTATTTTCTTGTTCTGGCAGTCGACCCTCCTCATTTGGTTTACGAAGTATGCTCCTTATAATCTACTATGTCAGTATTCATACATTGCTCTGTCTTTACTCTATTTGTTTCGCAGTCTTGGTCTCCTAGAGTGTCAAGAAGCAGCTTACGGTTTCCCGTTTTTGTTCCGAGTTTGAGTATCGAGTGTTGGTCAACACTACTGCGGAGCTTGTTTGGCTCCCGTATTATCTTCACGATCTTTGCTACCTACTCTCTGACGCCCCTCTATTTCTGTGCGACAATAACAATGCGATCTTTCTGGCTCAGAACCCCGTTACTCCCAAGCAAGCAAAACACATAAATATTGACTATAATTTTGTTCTTGAGTTGCTTGTCTCTAGCAAACTTCTCATCAGCCACATGCCTACTTCGCTACAGGTACGTGATATTTTCACTAAAGGGCTCTCTCGTCTCTGTTTGAGTTCTTTCGTTCCAAACTTTGCGTTTCAGAATATTCGATGCATTGTTTGAGGAGGTGTTAGAATAGAAGATTCTACCGCATACTTAGGAGTCAAAGTTACTCTCTTGAATTATACAATCTCAAATCATAGGGAATTTACCTTCTACACACGGATAATCCTACATTTGATTTTTACTCCCATTTTGAAGTTCTCCAGTTAATGAAAGCTTCACTTATATACGTTCCAAAAGAGCAGTCTAATACATTGGGCCTATTGTGTATATATACAACTTATACATAGGTCACAGCTGTAAATCTTACCAACACAAATTTATAACTTACCAGTCATTTAAAATCGAAGGAACATCACTGAAGAAAGGCATATTTTTTTGTTGAAGCTCTTCACACACTCCTGGACTTGTCGTTCTAAGATCAAAAGCTCGACGATCAGCAAGGCTCAAACACTGTTTGATTCGCCCAAGTCGCCTTGAATGTAAGACCCGGCTGGAAACGACGGGTTGGCGAATGGACTGCTAATCTTACAAAGCCAAATGCAAATTTTGCAACCCCTTGTGCTTCTTAAGGCATTTGCCTAAAACAACAGCATCCAATATTGACATGTTTGTGCTTCTAACTCCATGGGGTGTCATGGGATGAGCCGCGTCTCCAATCAAAACAACATTGTCCCAGAAGAGTTGTGTAAGAGGGTCAGCATCATAGATGACA
>JAULKM010059956.1:0-12371 GCA_032355605.1 Rubia tinctorum | reverse complement strand
CGACCATTGACCTCATAAGGAAAACGTGGAGCCCTTCCTTCACATAAGTCATCAAACAAGGGTGACTTGTCCAGGATGTCTATATAATTGTTTGATCCTGCTATACTAAAAAATGCATGCTAGATCCATGTATCATATGAGGCCACCGCTTCCAAAATAATTGAGGTTCGTCCACTTCTACCCTGAAATTGACCTTTCCAACCCACGGGACAGTTTTTCCATTCCCAATGCATGTAATCAATACTTCCAAGCATACCTAAAAATCCACGTCCACGAGCCACATGCATCAGGCGTGCAATATCCTCTTGATTTGTTGGTCATAGGTATATTGGACGGTCCACGGCAATAATTGTTTTCACAAAATGAGTCGCCGTTTGTCTGACCGTTGATTTGCCCATCTTTAAGCATTCATCTAGTTGGTCGAATGCACAACCATATGCCAAATGGCGCATGACCACCGTGCACTTGTGTAGCGGAGAAAATCCTTCATAACCGCAAACATCATGCCTTTGTACGAAATATGGATCGTGGTTGGTGACGTATTCAACTATACGTTGGAATAAATTTTGCTATATACAGAACCTAGTACAAAAATGTTGATCATCGTACATTCCCTTAGGTGGTTGAGCAAAATATTGCCTCTTGATTACTTCATGTGCTCGGGCACGGACTCTCTTAATACGGTTTCTGGTTTTCTTCAGTAAGGTTGGAGAAGTTTGAGCACTCACATCCTCAATGGCTGCGTACCATTGTCTTGCCATTTTGGGCAAATTCAAGACAAAGTTAACCGTATCAGGATCAATTTCAGATAAAAAACTGGGAATATCATAGGTTGGTAGGTTTGATAATTCTCTGAAGTGAAGATCATCATTGTTGTTTGGGGAATTCGAGGAAGACATTGTTGTGTAGAAGAAGGATAGTAAACTAGTTTAGGGTTGAATTGGAAGGTGAATGAATGACCATTTTATATAGAAACCAAAAATTTGACAACCCCTTTATTTTTGTCCAGCGGAATCTTTGAGAAGAAAAGTGAATTCAACCAACGTGAATAGATGGGATGTGCCAATCACAACCCCATTAATTTTCTCCAGCCAAATCTTTGAGAAAAAAAATGATTTCAACCCACGTGAATAGATGAGACGTGTCAATGACAACCCCATTATTTTTGTACAACGGAATCTTTGAGAAGAAAAATGAATTTGATCCACGTGAATAGATGGGACGTGTCAATGAAAATCTCATTATTTTTGTCCAGTCGAATCTTTGAGAAGAAAAATGAATTTAACCCACGTGAAAAGGTGGGACGTGTCAATGACAATCTCATTATTATTGTCTAGCCAAATCTTTGAGAAGAAAAACAAATTCAACCCACGTGAATAGATGGGACGTGTCAATGACAACCCCATTATTTTTGTCCAACCGAATCTTTGAGAAGAAAAATGAATTCAACCCACGTGAATAGATGAAACGTGTCAATGACAACCCCATTATTTTTTTTCCAGCCGAATCTTTGAGAAGAAAAACAAATTCAACCCACGCGAATTGATGGGACGTGTCAATGACAACCTCATTATTTTTGTCCAACCGAATCTTTGAGAATAAAAATGAATTCAACCCACGTGAATAGATGGATCGTGTCAATGAAAACCCCATTATTTTTGTCCAGCCGAATCTTGGAGAAGAAAAATGAATTCAACCCACGTGAATAGATGGGACATGTCAATGACAACCAAATATGACATTGGGTGGCGGAATATTTGAAATGATAATGTGAATTCAACCAAATACAACAACTAAAACAATTAAAATAAAACATAGACATCTGAAACACAATATAGTCTTACAAATTTAAATGAAAGGTAATGAAAAAAGTTTGATCTAGTCTGACCAATTATTACAAACAAGTGATTACAATCAAAATTGGTCGTAGACTATCCCTCTTAATTTATCACGCAATGCTACCTGCTCTGGGGTCAACTCTTTCTGTTCCGTCAAAGTCTGAAGGAGTTTAATTCTAGCTACATTCTTTTCATGCTCATATTGGATTTGGACGAACTCTCATTGTGCTATGTTATACTCGCTTTTCTCTCGTTCATTCTCCACAACCAAAATAGGAGCTTTAGTAGCTTCTCCGATTGTGGACTCAAACTGCAATTTTTTATTCTGTTGAATGGCCTTCATCTGCGGTTCTTCGCGTTGCCTTTAATTTTCCCCTACCCTTGCATTAGCGGCTTTGACACCAATAGGCACGGATGGATATTGCATCGTGCTAGCATCATTGCTACTATGGGGCGTTGATGGCACCCGTGGTGTATATTCCCCTCCACCGGTTTCTTTAAGGACATGTTGTGCCTCAAATTTACGGCTCGTCTTGCAACGCTCATAGCAATGGAAAAATTGAAATTGTTGCCCATCGTTCTCATCGGCGAACAGGTTCATAGGCTATGACTTTATGTATCCTTCGCTAGAGCCACTCCCGCTCATACAGTAGCGTCGTGCAGCTTTGCTTTCACGTCCGACATATTTTCCGATATCGTGAGAAAGTTTTTGCCACCGAGCCTTGCACGCCTTCATTGTCCGGCTGCATTTCACATAATAATTCACATCCGTCATAATTTTTGTCCAAAACACACCAGCATTCTGACTTGTACCCATTATACAATCGGTGGAATGCTCGAACCAAGTACCGCAGAAAACATTATCATTAGCTACACTCCATTTCTCCCGGCTCACTTTCTTCCTTGTATCCTTACTCCTGGACACTAGTGCAATCTCATCGCTTTCCTCACAAACTTTGTTTCCTAAACGAATAACAATTTCAATGCTTTATTTATTTTCAAAATATACAAACATATTAAATATACTAATTTTAATATACAAAGTAAAAAAAATGCATACTAATATTAAACATAAGAACTAGTAAAAATACTAAAAAGTAAACAAACATATTAGACATATTCATTAGTAACCATATTAATTCATTAAATGATGAATGAATTAGGTATACTACATTCTTGAAAACAAAAATTCACATATAATAATTTAGCTAATTTTATTCATATATATTATATCGAGTATACTTTTTCCCATAAACTAATTTAAATACTTGTATCCATCCAAAAAATATATCAAGTATACTATTTTCACATGCTCATTTAAATACTTTTATTCATTTAAATAATATATCGAATATACTAGTTTAAAAATGTAAACAAATGTGGAAAAAATAACAATGGTTGAACTAGATTATTCATAATGAAAATAAAACACATTAAATTGGGGCTTACCATCCGGAACTTTGTGAATTTCAAATTGTGCCCCATGTTCACGACCAAAATTTTGGTCGTGTGAACCCCGACTCCTTGGCGTGAAAATGCTCCCGGGTCGTTTATACCCTCAAGATGTGGAGAATGGATGTTTTGACTAAAAAAATTGGGGACGAATTTTGCGATAGGGCATATGGATATTGAGCATGGTTTGTGTAAGGAGGGTTTGTGTATACATTTTGGGAAGAATGGTATTGATTTTGGAAATTCATGTATGAATGTTGGGAATTCATATGGAAATTGGGAGGAGGGTTTGGAGAATTTGCATAACATTTTGAATTTGAAAGTAATTGACGGACATTGGGATTTTGCGAAGATTTTTCTAAAGTGGAAGAATTAAGAATTATCTTTTCTTTCCCATTTGATGTTCTTCGTGAATCCATCAGAAAATATGGAATTGAAATTGATAGTAGGAGCACAATGTATGAGATGATAATTGGAAATGAAAGTGGTGTGGTTAAATTGGAAAAATTAAGTGTATTTATAGTTAGAAGAATTATGAAATTTCATTTTTTTGAAAAACAAATTGATCTTTTTAAAAAAAATGTTGGGACACGTGTCACCATATAAATGGGACACGTGTTTAAATACGGGAAAAAAAGAGCCATTGCTGGGTAGCCGTAGGACCACGTGACCCATCTAAATGGTGCAATGTGGCCTAGGCAGAATTTTTATTAAAAAAGAATTCCAGGGAGTGGGTCACGTGGGCCACTGCATGGCCGACAAGTGTCCCATAATTGGTCAAAAAAGTGGGGCGGCTGGAGGAGGCCCAACTCCCATGTGATGTTGTCAGGGGACCAGTTCCTTGACCGGTTTCCACACAAAAAATTAAGGACCGATTTTTAGTTAAAACCCATTCTAGAAACCACCACTGTGGGTTATTTCGGTTTCTTGAGCGGTTTTTAAAATTAAGAAACAACCACTGCACATGGTCGTGTGTTTAAAAGGATTATGAAGCTGAAAAATATTTTCACCTTCTTGGGTGAATAGTATAGGTTACAACTGGAGATTCGTGACTACACTGCTCTATTGTTATTTCTAGCAATAAGGGCATGTGCAGTGACGGTCTCTTAATTTTAAGAAACCACTCGAGAGACCGAAAATGTCCACGGTGATGATCTCTGGAGTGGTCTCTTAATAGGACACCACCCAAAAGTCTCTTAGCAAGAGATCCGTCATGAGGCCACAGTTGTCAGTATGTGCCAGACCAAGGGGCCGCCCATGTGCAGCCCCATTTTTATCCCCCTCTGGGACACGTGTTACTCTATCAGTGAACCATGTGTCCCACTATCTCAGCCCTTTTTTTAAATTTCTGACGTTGTCACGTGTCGTCCATTGGTAGGGCCACGTGTCTGCAACGACTAGTTGCCCAAGCCACATTTTTTTCAAATTCATGGGACACGTTGGTGAGTGACAGTACGACACGTGTCCCCCATTCAACGGATACCTGCCCTTTCTGATTTAAGGGGACACGTGTCCCAATGGCTATTTTTTAAAAAAAATTAAAAATTTTAAAATTTTCAGAAATTAAATTTTTATTTCACGTCCTCCAACATTTTTACCTGTAAATAGAGATGATTTCAACAAATTTCATCACACCACTTCCAATTACAAAACTTCTATCTAATTGTTTCATCCCCTAATTTGTTTTCTCCAATTATCACTTTTATTTGCACGTATTTTTGTGATGGATTCACAATGAACTTCGAAGGGGAAAGATAAGGTGATTACAAAAATTTTAATTTAGAAAATTCTTTGAAAAATCCCAACTTCCGTCCATCTTTTCTAAATTCATAATCTAACGAAAATTCTACAAGAATCCCTCCCAATTTCTATACCAATTCCCAACATCCATACATGAATTTCCAAAGTAAATACCACTTCCATATATGGCTTGCAGGTTCAACCAGGTGATTATGACCAAATCGATGACTCTCATTGGCCTTACAACGCACAGCGGCATGCTAATCTACCGACTTTTAGGAAAAATTGGAGGGAAGTGCTCAACAGAAGTAAACATGACCAATTGAGAAACGACCTTACGTAACATCTTTACCAACATTTGGGTGGTCAAAATTATAATGTCGATATGGATTCATCATCCATGTTTTCTTGTTTTTCATTTTTACCTTATATTCTGTTAGTAATAATTGGTCAGACTAGATCAAATTCTCGATTTTTTATTTGTAATAATTGGTCTGACTAGATCAATATTTCATTTTCCAAATTGAAATAGTTGGTCAGACTATATCAATTTTTATTATTCAAGTTTTTTATGTAATTATTATAGTCCTTATAATTGGTTTTTGCTAATGTAATATTTTTAAATAATTACATCGTAATATATTCCTCGTACTGTTTATGTATTTTAAAATTTTTAAAATAAAATTCTAGAAAAAGAAAATGAATTTTATTTATTTTTTTGCGATGTAGGACGATATATAAAAGATAAAAAACTATTTTTGGAAAATTGAAATTCTATTTTAAATATTATAATATATTATTAAATTTCACATTCAACTTATTTTGGGTGGACAAATTTATTTAGATTAAAAATGTTAATGGTAAAATTAATGAGTATGATAGAGAAAATCAAGTAGGGTTCATGAATAGTACATAGTGGTCTCTTACCACTGTGGAGGAAAAAATGGGTGGTCTCTTAGGATGAGGTGGAAGAGAGAGATTGAGAAAAATAATATATTTAATTAGTAAGAGACCACTAACGGTTTCTACCACTGAACATGGCCTAAAGTAAAATATGGGTACTCCTTCTCCGTCTATATCCTAAATTGGGCATTCCACGACCCATAGCTATAATACAGCTAATGTATTGATTCAATGGTGCTGCAATAATACTCTCCCTCTGTCCCAGTTGAATTTACAATTTTACTCTTTTGATACAATTCTCTTTCAAAATTTGACCACATATTTGAATAACTATATGAACAAAAATATTATCGTATATGATATTGTTCAATTCGTCGTAACAAATAGTTTCTTAAATCATATTTTTATTTACCGTTATTATACGTAGGTAAACGGTCAAACATGTTTTTTGAACAGCGTGATAATGATGAGTGTGCAAATTCAACCGGAACAGAGGGAGTACTGTAAAAAAATTCATGAAATCTGCAATAATACTGTAAATCGTTTTTCTTGAAATCTGCAATACTACTAAAATACTGAAAGAATTTGTTCAAATTTAAGATTTGGGTGGCACGCGATCAAATTCATATCAAAATGTTTTGTAATTTTTAGAGTCAATCTGCTAATTATGGTCTAAATCTTCTCAATTTTGTTCAATACGTTATTCACCAAATGAGTCCATAACATTTGCTACCACTGTAACTGTTGACAGGTCTCACAATGTCGAAGCATTCAGGACCAAAATCCAAAAGGATTCAAACATTAGGGATTAAAAATGTAATTTTTCCAAAATTTTGGGGTCTCCTTTAAGAAAAGTGGTTTGTTCAAAACATGAATTCAGAAATTTACCACACTAATATTTCCACCCTGACGTCGCTTGATGGAGATCATTTTTACTAGATTTGATGTTTTATTGTTCGCCCAATTTTACTATCAGATTTGATGTTTCATTTCCAGTATTTGATATTCCAAGTTCTAACCAAACCTTTTTAAATTAGGTTCTTTCAGAAATACTTTTTCACTGCAATTATGTGCTTAATTTTAAAGTTAGATTATGATCATTTGATGTAAATTATTGTGTTTATGTGTTAAATTTGTGACACGTTAAAGCGTGGGACTTGTCCCAACGTAAAACTTGGACCTTAAGAACTCAAACTGAGGACGAGTTAAACCCTTTGTAAAGATGCCAACAAGTTATTTGTCTGTCGGAACATAATCAACATTGACCTTACCAGAAGACACCATTTCACACACAAAATGATAATCAATATCAATTTGCTTGGCTCACTTATGTGAAACCAGATTCTAAGCAAGAAAGAGGGCACTATTATTATCACATAGCAAAACAGGCGGCACACGCCCAGTAATGTGCAAATCCTGAAGAAAATTCATCAACCAAGCTAGTTGCGCGACAGTATTGGCCATATCCAGGTACTCTGATTCTGAACTAGAACGAGAGACCGCATGTTGCTTCTTACCACTCCTTAAAACCAGGTTGCCATCAATAAAAATGGCATAACTATAAGTAGACCTACGAGTCTCAATACAACAAACCGAATCAGCATCATAATAACCCAAATGGGTAAAGCGGAAGAATTCTTGTAAAACTGAATCCCATGGTGCATAGTACCACAAACATAATACAGAATTCAAGTAACAGTCTGGTAATGGTCATTAGTAGGAGCCTGCATATACTGACTGACCGTGTTCACATCATTAGAAATGTCGGGATGCGTAATGGACAAGTAATGTAGTGCATCAACCAAAGAGCGATAAAGTGTAGGATTTCTGAATGGCTTACCAGAAGAGCTTGAAAGCTGCAAAAATGCTACAAAAGAAATAGCAACATGCACCGAATCCTGCATTCCGACGCGCAACAAAATGTCCTTGGCATATCTGCCATGTCCAAGTAATAAGCCATCAGAAGTACGAACAAACTCCAATCCCAAAAAATACCATAAAGTGCCAAGATCAGTAATCTTGAATTCCTGATTAACCCGACCAATAAAATTCAAAGTGAGATGACCATCATTCCCGGTGAGAGTAATGTCATCAACATAAACTAGCAAATATAGTAAAGAGGCACCTTGTAAAAACACAAATAAGGAGGTATCCGCAGAACTGCACACAAAACCATGGCAAACCGAAAATGAACTGAAACATTGAAACCAAGTACGAAGAACTTGTTCAAAACCATAAATGGCCTTCCGCAAATAACGAACATATCCAGGACACGTGGGCCCTTTATAACCAGTAGGCTGCTCTATGTAAATCGAGGAGTCAAGAACACCATTCAAAAATGCATTTTTGACATCAAGTTGTTATAAAGGCCAATTTTGAGTGATAACAAGAGACAAAACATTATGAAAAGTAGATGATTTCACCACCAGACTAAATGTATGATCATAATCATAATTAGGTAATTGGGAGAAACCTTGAGCAACTAACCTGGCATTGTGCCGATCAAGTGAGCCATCATAATAGTATTTTAAACGATACACCCATTTAGAGCCATCAACATTTACATTTGGAGGACGCGGAACCAACTCCCACTTTTGTTGAGTGCGAAGATCAGCCATCTCTAAGTCCATAGCAGCCACCCATTAGGGACACTCAAACGCTACACCACCAATGAAGTAATCCCAATTAAGAAATTGTTCAAATATTCAAAATTGTTAAAAGAAATACACTTCAAATCCTGAATCTATAGAAGTGTGTTTTAAACCCTAAACATATCAATTATTAAAAAAAAGTGAAATAACACTAAACCATGTTAAATTCACTTTCCTCTCCATTCTCATTAACTCGTTTCTCCAAGACCGTGGCTCACAACATAAAAGCATAGCAATAGCACCTTTGGCCATGATCCAAGGGACCCGTAGGAGATCGTGTGTACCCGTCCTCTCACCATGGTTTTTAGACTACAATTTTATCTTTTTAAAATCATCACGCAACTTGTTATTTTTACTCCTTCCCAATCTTTCAATCTCTTTTGTTCCTACCTTCTGTTTTAGACGTCCTATTTTATGCATAGTGTAAAGTTCAGATTTATTTAAATTGATAATTTGTGGAAATTATGCAAATATGGTATTGGTATGTTACAACATCAAAGAAGAATTGTTTGTGAGATAAGGAATATGGAGATGTAATCCGAGAAGTAATATCTTGTCCAAATGGTTTTTTGATTAGAGAATATATCAATTCATATATTTATGGGATTTGATTAGATTTATGGAATTGAAATTGATTTGGAATATTCGGCTATAGTAAAGATATGGACGAGGTATTCAAATTCCTTTCTTTAAGGGATTAGATTTGGCAATTCTCATCTCCAAGGGATTTGATTGTAATTAGAATATTATGTGGAGAATGAATCATATTCGCACAGGGATTGATGTGTGGGATGGTGTAAATAGAAGACATTCTGGGTGAGTTACTTATGGATTTAATTGAAGAAAATCAGCATTCATGTTTTTGTGTATTTAACGTGGCCGAGAGCTTTGATTCTGTGTTCCAACATGAACAAAAAATTTTGATCAAAGTTCATAGTCGTATGCCTTAATTACTCTGGATGGGGTCAGAGGGAGTCTGATAAAGGCGGATAGGTAGAAAAGGGAGCTTGCAAAATCCGCACGTTGTAATTAGAAAAGATAAGTATAGTGTATGATGTGCATTGTACTATGTCTTTCTAATTAGTGGATTAATTCTCAATTGAGCCAGACCCCTCAGACATAGGTGAATTTCATTGAACTGGGTAACTAAGTCTGTGTGTTCTTGTTTTTATTTTTTACATACTTGGTTAGATAATGATGTTGGAACATAGTTGCGATAATTAACAAATTTAGTTCACATATTGTACTTTGTTTTGTTTTAACTCTTAATTTTAATTATTTATTCTCTCAAAATTTGGGTCGAGTTGGTTTATGTCCGAATTATTTAGACTTTGGATTTTGGGTTTGGATTGTCAGATTGGCTTTCAGGCCCGTGATGGTTTCGTGCTGTATTTTTATAGTTTAACGTTCATTGTTACGCTTGTGCATATCGTGTTTGTGACATTTCTTGACGTGCTATACAAGTAATAATCGGTCCACGGTCTGCCCATGTGTTTCATGCTTTTCGTGTCGTGTCGTGCTCATTCCCCGTGCTGAATTATGTCCTAATTAACTGATTGTATTAAGTTGGCGAACTAAATTTAATCCCTTTTATAATAGATATAAATATAACTACATGTTCAATAGATATAAATAAATTTACACAAGTAAATTCATCGGACGATAACGGCGACAATGAGCCCAAACCCAACTTCAGCAGCCCTGTTGAATCTACCACAAAACCGACAAAATCCAAACTTGAGTTGAATCACCATTTCCACCATCTCGAAGGGGCAACCACCACTCATACCCGATCATTTCGAGTCGCAAGCAGATGGAGGCGGAGACGGGGGCGTAGAAAGCGGAAGGTGGAGAGTGTCGATGGCAGCTCTGGCATTAGGCGATGAAGAAAGGGTTTTATGATTTAGTTTTTTTATATTATTTCAAGTTTTTGCAGTCCAACTCATAATATTTTAGTCTCTCCTAAAATTTACCTTGAAAATTAATTATTTATAATTTAACCTTCGAAATTGATCAAGCTCTTAATTTATAACTTCACAATATGTAGTCAGTCATTATTCTCACAGTAGGACGACCTGGCAAGTGACAGACGTATAGATAATAATTTGTTCATTTGAATGATGGTTACATTACTGAATGGTTTGTTGAGGGGAAAACAACTTAATTAGCAATGAATCCATTATTAATTTCTATATCAATATTGAAGAGTTCTAGGAACTACTTTAAATGAAAATGAAAAAACAAATGACTTCAATGACCATCGAACTATACCCATTGTTCACCTTTGACCCTTCCCTTTCTTCACCATACTTAAGCCCCCTCAACTAACAAAATTGGTAACTTATGGTACTTTCGTTGGGTCAAACCGTTAAACCCGGTCAAAACGTTAATTTTAAGGGGCAAAATGGTCATTTTTTATTTTTATTTTTCTATTTTCCCTTTTCATTTTCTTTTTCCTATTTCTCATCGTCTTCCTGCGTCTTCTTCTCATTGTCAGACCACCCTCCATCTCGCCGTCTCTACCCTCCACCATCGCCGCTACTTTAGAATCTCCATTGCCTTAGATCTCGCCGGAGAGGTGCAGTGTCAATTGGGTGGAATGTATGGTGGGTGTTGTCAACCACGCACGGCCGCTTCCTCCGCCACCGGACCTGCCACTTCCACCCTTCTCTGCCACGATGGCCCGAACCAGATCTGACTCCGTCGATTCAGTCGCTTCCCGCTCCTCCGCCAATTCCCCGCTTCCCGCCTTCACCGTTTCTAACCCATGGGTTTAAAGATCTGACAGAATCCGTACCAGGCGGCGCTCGCCGGGATTCTTCCAGAGGCATCATCGGAGATGATGCAGAATCCCGAGCAGGACCTGATCGGGAAGCAATCTCTGGTAGAGTTTCAGCGGGAGCAGCTTCAAATTCAGCACCAACATCAACAACAACATATGTTTTTTAGTTTAAACTCAAGTGGCATGATGTTTTTAGTTTTCATATGTTATATTTCCATGTATTTTAAAATTCTTTATAGAATATTTTGATGAGAATTACACTGTGAGGTAAATAAATGGATTTGACTTAGAAAAGTTTAATAAGAATTTACTGTGAATTAAACAAATAAAATTGACTATTCCTTTTTTAAATCTACTAGTTATATAACACTGCACAATGCGCGATGAATAGGATAATCACGTGTATTGATTAATTTTATTTATGCTTATCTTTTCTTTTGCAATCATAATGATACGATAATAAAAATATATTTATTTATTACACTCTTAAGGAAAAACTATAAATTAAATTAACTTCAAAACTTAATCTTTTTTATAATTATTTTATTTTTATATTCTCCAAACTATACATAAAGTGTGAAAAAAGTCACCTTTATTCAACAAAAGACTTTTGTTTATTTTTGTAAAATCCAACTTCTACAATCATCATATTTTATTGATAAAAATGTAAAGGTATGGTAATATTAACAAATAATGTACTCTTTAATAGATAATTCTTATGTATTTAAATTCAATTTGTTTATTACATGTTTATTAGTAATAAAATCAAAAACAATATAATTTTATAAAAAGGAACATAGAAAAATTTACTCAAAATTCAATGAAATAAATTCAAATATTTATCACTTTAAGCATATGTTGCTAATTTAGAAAAAGGCAAAAGTAATTAAGCATAAACAACACTTAATGATAAAATCTTTGAAAAGTGTCTTGAATTTATTCATAAGTGAAAATTGAAGATGATGGAAATGAGCTTTATTCCTAAAACCTTATAGTAATCAACTT
>JAULKM010059947.1:0-12371 GCA_032355605.1 Rubia tinctorum | reverse complement strand
CGGGTCGGGTTTCGGGTTGAGTTTCTATATCCAAAACCAAACCAAAAACCATATTCAAAATTCGGTTTATTCAATTCAGTTATCCAAAAACCGTATTTTAAATATGGTTCGGGTTATTCAAATTTGGATAATTCGATTTTCGGTTCGGTTTTCGTTTTTTTGCCCACCCCTACTAAGTGGCATAAGATGGTATTAGAATAGGTGTTCATGGTGGAGATCCTTGTGAATCATGCTAATTCTGTGTTTAATTTACTCCGACTGGGATCATGTTTATTAATTGCGAGAGTGAGGCTAGATGGGCCAATGGTAGCGCTCTTATAGCTATAATGGGCGGAGGTCAGAGTTTGAGGAGGGAGTGGAACATGATATTTATCATCGTAATCAACCTCTCCACATCACCTGATGAGGCCTAGGATAGTTAAATTGTTAATATGTGAATAGGAATCGAGGATCGAGTCTAGAAGTCAAGTATGTGATACAAATGGCCCTAAGACTAGTTTTATTTTCTTTACATTGTTATCTAGTTTTATATGCTCTTAGTTGGTAGTTTAATATTGCAACAAAACCCCTCATTTTCTATATTCCCAATACAATTGGTGACATTTATATGTGAATTGCGTGAATCTATCTTTTGAACCCCTTGGTCTCTGTGAACGACACCCGATCTTACCCCTAGCTACTTTCTAGTGGTTATGAGTGAAGTAGGGAGCAACAATGTAAATCTTATCTTTGACCAACCGCATTCTGGGTAATCTAACGACGCCTAGGGGATCCGATCATCCGTACAATGACCTGGTAAAAACAACCTCATTTAAAACAGGTGACCTAGTCCTATGAAAAAATGAAGCTATTTTAGTCGAGAAGTCAGGAAAACTCTTTTCCAAGTGGGAAGGTCCGTATAAATTCACAACAGAGGTTACAAGATGCATATCCGCAATACCTGACACGTGACCAAACTTAGGAAATATCATGTGTAGACCTAGGGTTCCTAAATGACGTATTGTACATTGATCACAATAAGATTGCTGGCCCTGCCTTCTAATTCCCATTCACGATGTCATCGTGGATGTATATACATGAATGAAAAAGTCTTCTCGAAGGAAAAATATTATGTGTCTAACAAGCTATTTGACAAGGGTGTAACCCCACCTAACGACTTAGTAGGAAAATCACATGTGGCTTCGCAAATAAGGATAAATCCCCACCTCATGACTTAAGCACGATAACCACCCGCGACTTCATAAATATGGGTAAATATCCACTTTGCTACTTAAGCAGGAAAATAACCAGTGGCTTCACAAATAAGGGAAAAGTCCCACCTCGCGACTAAACCAGGAAAATTACCTTAGGCTTTGAAAATAATGGTAAATCCCTACCTCGTGACTTAAGAAGGAAAATCACCTGCAACTTCAAAAATAAGGTTATATCCTCACTTCGTGACATAAGCAGGAAAATCAGAGAACATCCTCACTTCGCGACTTAAGCAAGAAAATTACCCGTGGCTTTGCAAATAAATAAATCCAACCACGGATACGTACAAAAGGAAAAATGTCCACGATGGAATGTAAGAAAACCTGCAACGCCCGTACAAAAATGTCGCTCCAATGCAAAAAGGAACATACAACACCCGCAGTGACAAACAATGTTCAAAGTATACACGATGATTTATCCACACAACACGAATACCATTGCTCACAACTAGAAATGAGGATATTTTAAAGAGACAGGTAACCGCTAGATACAATACATAACCAGTAAAATTACAAACCCTACCAAGACCATGTCAATCATTTGAACTTGCCCCACCCCCAAGGTAATACATTCCTAATACTACTCAAACCATCCAACCACTCTTTCTTCACTATACATTCCAGCGAATACTCCATATGTTTAGAAGCGGGATGACCACGTTTGCCCTACCACGACATCCTGTCCAGCTCCTACACGTAGTAAGCTTTCCAGTCCTCAACTGGACCATACTTTTCTCTATTAAGTTTGCTACATTTTTTTTGATAAAGATAATTGGATTGAAGTAGCACAACATTCTCATCCTCAGTACAAATCAAGTCAAATATCAAGAGGAGATGCCACAATAATGCAACCAACGACCCCAATTGAAATGATCAGTGAATCCCTTTCATTGGTTCACGGGAAGCACGAACTCCTTGACATAAATCCCGATTAACAACACTCAAACTCTAGTTATCTTCCATCAGCTGCTTGTTCACCTCTTTTAATATCACGTTTAAGAAGACTTGAGTTTCATAATTGAAGTGCCACTTTGAAGTAGATGCTTGTACAAGCGCTAACTTCTTCTTAGTGGCGTCCAATTTCTCATAAGCTCTATCCACGTGTGAAATTTTATTTTCCACAATCCTAGAAGTCGTCTCCAGTCTCCCTCTTGACTAAATAACGCTTGTTGTTGAACACTGGCCAACTCTAGCTGCCGGTACTCACCGTGCATAGTACTAATACACATTTTGTAAGCCTCATTCTTCTTATCCCAAGAGGAGGCCAATTCACTACATTGCACCAATAAATCCTTCACACACCTACCTACGAGGGTTATTCACTTCTTCAACTGGGGCGCGAGGTGGAAGTCTCCAATTACCCTTGTACCTTACTCAAATTATCAAGGTAAACTTAGATAGTCCCAAAAAAGGTCGCTTCCTTACATGACTCGGAGAATTTATCTGCAGATCGGGCTCTTCCTGAGATGGGAAACATTTCCCAAAAAGTACACCCAAACGAGCTCCAATATTATCGAAATCGGCTGCTAACCTGGATGAATCGGGTCAAGATTCAGCTGAAGAGATAGAGCCAACAATGGTTTTCGAAGGTAGAACACTCCCAAATTTGTTCGTAAAATTGTGCACAGGACAAAAACTTTACAAGAAGAGAACACGAATACAAGTTTTGTCCAGACACGCTGCTAACATCATAATTGAAATCACCACCATTTGACAAGTATAACCGCTATGGATAAACATTCGTCACAAAAGGAAAATAAACATAGGTGCAAAATTTAGCGCCTATACCCATTATAGAATAAAAATGTCATCCATACATCGAAAGTTCAATAACTATAGTATTACTAACTGAATAATGGACTTAGCTACAAAATTTATCATCTTTCTCAACCTCAGAAAAGTTTCCATCTTTGTCCTACATCATCTCTCCAACACCGACATTAGCATCAAAGAACACTACAACTGTCTATCCTTCGTACACACGTGCAACTCCTCAAGACTAAGAAACTGTCTTAGGCCCTCGAGTTAGAACACCAAAGAAAATAAGTGACCATAATTACCCACTTTCCCCCATAATATCCTTTCCATATCTCTCTTACACCGAATTTGATTCCTCTCTATCTAGAAAAAATGGTTAAACTTCCTTACACGTCAAGGATTCGAACACCGTAAATAGTTGTTCAAAAGATATTTACTGACATCTTTAGCAACATCGGTGATCTCTGATGCCATTTTAAAGAAACCTCGGGTTCTCATAATCTGGTGGAGCAACGTTCTTGTGTACCCTGGAGTGTTAAACCCTACAATTCACAAATGTGAGTTCTCCTCTCAGAGGTGTTTGATCTTCTCCTTAGATAAACGAAGACGCTCACAAGACACTTCAATTCCAACCCATAGACCATAGTTTTTTTGCCATGGGTTCTAAATCCTCCAATGCCCGCAAGCGAGTCCCAAGATCGAAAATCCATCCACAATATGCAAATAGGACCATAATTAATTCACTCACACCCTACCAAGACACACATATAAAACAAATTTTATTAGCGTAAAACATCACTAAACGTTGAGTAATGCTCATGCACAGTCAGATCGCTAGGAAGCGTAATATACATGCTAATCCCTTCATCGACTACCATTACTGTGATGGGTGTGGCGAGTACGTCACTACTTTTTCGATGAATCCTTCCCCCAAAATCCTCTTGGGGGACCCATCTAGTCTTGGCGATGGTGATAGACACTTACTTCTCATCTCAAATATACTAACTTGCCACCATTATCAGTTACCCGCTGACTATCCTTCTTCACACCCACATCTTGTGACACCACTGATGGGTCAACGGAACCAACACCTTGAAACATAGGACCACCACCCTCACAATAGGGAATGAGAAGTGCTGAAATGACAATGTGGGAAAGACCAATATCTGCAAACAAAAAAACATATCAATCCCTACAACCGCCATAAAACCACCATTCCCATCATCTCTGATATATGGAACACAAAAGTACATAACTTCCCCCAAAATATAATTATCATACAATCCAAAAAGACACCACTCGCACCTTCATAAGATAATACACATGCCCCTTTTCTAGATTGGAATTTGACATAGTAAAATTGTTGATGGTCAGGGAGAAGAAAGTCTTAAATCTCGGCTACAACCATAAGTCTCACAATTCTAGGACTGCGAAAAATGAATGAGAAATATGAAATGCACTTAGGTCCTAAATGTATTTATTAAGAGCATTCCCAAATCCCGTTTCCTAAAATAATCAATCAATGTAGTTTTTTAGTTAATCAAAACTGTATACACAAATAAAATAGGTAGACAAGCGACGTTTCAAATAGTGACAACATCCTGAAAACAAAACCCAAGCAAGGATTAGTGCTTAGGTGAAATTTTTTCCAAATACCTACTTTGCAACAATTACATTAGACAACTATTCCATAGTAAACACAATTACCCACAAAGATTTCAGAATATCATATCACATGAGCAATAGTCGAACAAACGTCCATGATAATCGCTTCTTTCTTACACAAAATCATTGGAGACAATATCACCTACACCCCGCCCAACAACACATAATGCTCTACCCACAAACCTTAGTGGCTAGGGGGGATTATGGTATATATGTGGCCCAAGCAGTAGATCTAGTCCACGAAAGGCTAAAAAAAGTCCATATAAGAGAGCTGCCATCAGTACCTAGTAGTTTAGGTTCACATGATGCACGCTATCCACACAAGAAAGCGTTTGGCCATGGCTGTGAAAATATCCACCACTTACCAATGATCAAAAGAATATGGCCCAAGATACACACACATAAGAGTTATATAGCCACCATGATAGTCACGACAAGCATGTCTTGCATGGAAAGTAACATCCCGCCATTGTCGGACTGAGAAAGCCTAAATGAATAAGTAAACAAAATAACGAAGCTATGGAAATTTTTAGGAGTTATAGATAAACCAAATACTAACTTAAATATCGATTTTTTTTTACTTTGGATACAATCCGAGAAATTCTTGCAGGATGAAAGCACCTTTGGCCCTTTACTGATAGGAATTGTCTCTGCCGCTCAAAGGGAACACACCACATCAAAGGGACTTTATTATTTATCTAATGTATTACACAGAGTAAATAATAATATCTCCATATCATCAGAAATTTTACATAAATTGAAGTTGGTTTCTATCTTACCCACATACTAAACTTCCACTTTGACTAAACCAACTCAATCTAATTGTTTTAGTCAACCATTGAACAACTTGATCATCACCGGGAATTTACTGGTCATTATTTTCTACTCTTAGTATATTATCATTGGTCAAAATCAATTGATAATATTTTGCACCACTGAGTCCAATAAATTTTTTGAACAGTTTCTTGTGATAGACACGTAGCATAAAATAATCAAAATTAAGTCATGAACAATTATGTTTTCATGAGATCTAAATCATCAAAAATCTACAAAACTGTAACCAGCCCAGTTACCACCGAAAATACTTAATAATGCATCTCAATGTAACAGAAATATTATTTAATTGTTCTAAAGTGTATCTCCGCCTTGAATGCATACAAACAACACTGTTTATCTAATAGACATTTACTACAAAAGTTAGTGCTGTGAACTCTAGCAGTTTAGAATTATATTCTTAAATTATTTTAATTTCATTTTCTACATGCATTTGTTTCATACAATGCAATAAAATAATTATTATCTCTCCCACTAATTAATTTTAACCATACGAGATATATAACTATTTTCATTTGACAAATTAACTCATTGATTTTCAAATAAAATATTAAAATTGTAAATAAGATTCATTAAAATTTTAATTTATGATATTCTTGATACAAAATTCAGAGTTATATCATATGAAACTCATCATGCACGATACACTTTCATATACCTTGACTATTTCATGCAATTATTTCAATAACATCATCATGTGACATATTTGTTCCCATTGTTTATTTTTTTATTTGTGGTCAAAATTCTTCCCACCTATCTTCCTTGAATAAACACTTTATTTTTGAAAAATAATTTATTATGAGACAATTTCTCATAGAAGAATGAATTCGGTAACCAAAATTTTATTTAATAACCCCACAAATAATGATTTGTAGAAATTTATTTCATAGAAAAATTAAAATTTACCCCTTCACTCAAGTGGGCTACATTGATTTTTTTTCACAAAAGTACAATCTATATCTTATATAATCAACTATGTGAAAAAATACGAGACATTACTAATGACACAGTCTAAAGAATGAATAAATTATAAATATAAAATATTTTAGAGTTAATTTTATACGCTACTATCCAATAGTGTGTATAATGATAACTATTACGATCCAATCGTGATACTAAATTACATTAAACAGAATGTTTGAATTTCATCTATGTCTTTGAACTATCGAAGTTCTAAAACTCATACACTTCAATAAGTATTGTTTAATAATTTGAATGATTAAAATTAAGTTATGTAAAAATGTTCTCTAATACTAATTGTCATAATACATCAAATATATTAGTTAACAAATTATATTTATTTTCATGTAAAAGAAACTTGGTCAATAAATGAGATAAATAATATTTACGTGTAACAATTGATTTGAAATCAAAATTTCATATATCATCAACTAGACCTTATTCCGATGTTAAAGATATTTTATCTTATTTGAATAATATAAATCATTCACAGATACAAATTAGTTCAAAACTGAGTTTCATTATATAAAAGAATAACTAATTGATTCATCCTAACATGTCAAACAAGATAAGATTTATTTTAGTCAAACTACATTCATAATGATTTAATATTATTCCAATCGTGAGAGAAATAAATTCAAAAACATAGTGTCACATGATTTTCCCCTTAATAATATATCTTAATGTTTCTAAATATTATGCCCATTTAAAAAATACACATGGTATCATGTACCAATAATTTAGGCACAAATTAGAACAATAATTATCCTTGCACCTGATGAAAAACGCTAAAATTTCTCATTTCAGCGTACAATATCTCACAGTCATAATTCAAGAAATATAATGGTATATTTTACAATTAATTTTCCAAAATTAATCATGGATAATATATTTTAAAATTATGTATTTCTATATTTATCTTATAAGTAAACTCTCAACTTTAAATATCAAATAATTGTTTAACTAAGATGACACCAAAATTCACAGTCAATACAATCTCAAAATGTATTATTAATTTGTGAACACATGTATTCCCTAATAGTTTAGAACTACAAGTTTAAAAGATGTAACATTTTCATTATCAATTTCTCTGTGTTTCTTTCAAACAATCTAAATCGTTTAATCTTAGTTATGTTTGGAAAAATCAAGTCACAATTTTTGGGTGAGAACCATTCTCAAATTTTCAAGAAAAGGACCGACTAATTAATGAATTGTACAATTTTCTTACTCATATTCTACAATACACAACAAACAAGGAATAGTTAGTTAAATTTATGCAATTTAACAAAACCAACACATGTGGATGTGGAAATAATTAAATTTTGATTTTACTTTAACTATTTTAATCAAATCAGTAATCCTTATATATTGATACAAAAATTATCTTACAATTCCAAGTGAGCTAGGATCCTTGCTAAGTATCTTGAGGATTCTCAAAAAATCAAAAATGATTTTTCAAGGTAGATACGTTTTATCAGTTACACTTTGTAACTCCTAGATTATTAGGTTTGTAACTCTTACTATGCACGTTATAAAAGTCATCTAATTCTTTGCCTCGAAACAAATGACCTTGAGGATTCCCAAAACATTGTATGTCCTACTAAGTTCATGAATTCATTATTGAAAGATCACATCTCATAAAATCAAACAGATAATATATTAGATGACCTTGAAGGATTTTCAACAAATCAATATTCACACAAGAATGATTGTTATGCTAAAATCAGTGGCGGAGGTAGGACAAAAATGTGGCGGAGGCTGAAAAATATCTTTTAAATATTTTCCGATATCATAGGGAGCTGATACTTTTTATTTTAAATTTTTACCCTGTATATTTTTTGTAATTTCCGACTCGGCGGAGGCTGGAGCCCCCTCCAGCCCCCATGTGCCTCCGCCCCTGGCTAAAATGGTAGACAAGCTATATACTTAATATTTCGTCTCAAATCATAGAAGATTGGCTAAACTCATTAAACTCTATATTTTGTCAAAAGATCTATTATTTGACCCTATATATTTGAGAAAGTGCACATATAGCATTGAGATAATTTTTAGTGCAAAAACATCCCTAACAACTAAATGAAAGTGCAAATATGACCCTATTACACATATTCCGGTGTTGACTCAATAATTCCGATGGTTGACTGACTTGCAAAGACTAAAATACCCATTTACTTAAGTCTTGAAATGTAATGGACAATTTTTCCTTATAACCGGGGACCATCCTCACCATCTTCACCCACCACCATCACCACCATCACCACCAACCTCTCCCGCCCACCACCACCACCACCACCACCACCCTCTCCCGGCATCGCGAGTGTACCAAACCAATGAGCAACTGGTACTTATCGCCACTGTGAAAGAACAACTCGCCTGATTCTGCAGTTACAATTTACAAAGCTGTTTTTTCGTTGAGGAAAGTCAACCGGAGTTTAGTTACAGAGTGAGGAGAAGATTAATTAATACCTCATACGGTTTGGTAGTGTTGATCTTGAAGGAAAGGGGAGGCTGCGCCAGTCGGGTTTGGGTTTTGAGTATGGATGACACACCTCCGTGTGTAGCGGTGGCGGCTGCGGTAATGGTGAAGCAGAGGAACAACAGAATTAGAGGTTTTATCATCTTCTTCTTTGTTGGATTTTCGATAGCTCCATCGTAATTTTAGTTTCTTAACAAAATGGATGCCTATTTCTTAGTTGAGAAGGGTTTGACTATGGGGATAATGATATTTGGGTTATGTTGATGAACCAAAATATAACACTAGAATTAGGGATTTAGGGGTATGATTGTAATATCAATACTTTCTGTATTTTTTAATTTTCTATAGAGGGGTAAAATAGTCTTTTCGCTGAATTCAGGCCTTAAACTGACGGAAAAGGTTATATATGAACATACACTAAATATCTAGGGTTATATTTGCACTTTCAATTATCACAAGGTTATATGTGCACTTTTGTGAATTATGTAGGGTTATATATGCACTTCGCTCAAGATAATATCTCATATGACTAGTATAAATTTTCCTCCGCAGAACCTACCTTGGGATTCCAAAAAAATTGAAATGAAAAAAATTCTATCTCTACCGAATTATGGGAGGGCATATAAGGATTTTTATTTTATTATTATCTATATATAAATATTTAGTCTCATCAACCATATGCAACTACATCAACATTGGGAGGCCGTCGTCGTGCATCTCAAATATAGTATTTATAGGCCATAATTGTGGCTAACTACAAGAAAGTAACTAGTGGCAAGTCGGGTTCGTCCACGAAGAAAATAAAGTTTTATCGAGTGTTAAGGCGTAGTTAAAAACACACAAAGATGTCACTCTACGTGTGTGGTAACCAAGTTTGGGGTTTTTGATTTTATAAAAACACAACGACTACTTTAAACAACTAGATTAACAAACAATTATAAATGAATATGTAAATATGATCACAACTAGCACGAAGATGTAACTAAGATTATAATGAGTCTTGGGCGCAATTGGTTTACATTTCTAGTCATCCTTTGATCAATGACTAATTATCCTATTTTTATGCATTAACCACACATTTTGGAGAACTTGTCAACACCTTTCGAGTGAAGACATTTCTTGCCTCTCCTCGGTTATAGTTAGAGTGAGCGATCAGCGGCACACAATAATCCTTACCCTCTAGTCACTCTAGACGATCGGCGTCATAAACTTCCCTGAGAATAACAATACATATGGAGACCCAACACAACTACCACAATGTCCTACAAGCGAGAAACATATAGATAACACAAGTATATCTACTAATAACGACTACGAGGATCAGCCTTCATGCTAATCGTTATTATTGAGCCTCATTGATAATTAGTCAAACTCATTCCAATTCATCCTAAATCTAAGCAATTTCATCAATCAATAATCATAGTTAGTTTTCACTCCCAATTATAACCTAGCAATGACAAGCGATAATCACATCGACAAAAAGTCAAAGTCTTATGGGTTTGACCATAAACCTAGCAAACAATTAACCCACAATTATCAAGTACCTGATCATCCTAGTCTAAATCATGTATTAATCACAAATTCATAGTAAAAATGCTTACAAATTGCTCCCAATAATATATTTAACCTAGATTCTGAAAACCCATAAAAAATTAGCTATAATCCATGATAAACATAGAATAAGCTGATCCGTTTTGGGAGTTCTTATAGTTATTTTTATAGTACTCGAGAAGACGAATCCAATGGTACCACCCTTGAAGGTTGGTTCTTCTCGTATATTTCTAAGAACTTAGTCCAAACTTCGGGTCACAATTCACCCGTTTCTTTGTTTTCCTTATTCGGCCCTTCTATCTTCTACCATGTTTTGATTTGTGACCTTCAATATTCTACTATCCTTGAGAATGGCCTTCACTAAACTACTCCAACGTGTTTGTGGGCAATCTAAAAACTAAGCTCACAAAAAGGAATCTAGATGCTCGTAAGGACCAAAAATCCACTAGACTCAAAATAGGTTACAAAATGAAGGATTTAAATACGAAAACAAAAAATGGTTATCTGAACCCTCTATTATATAAATCTACCTAAATCTAGTAATATTCCAACAAAAAAGATAACAAAAGGGATGTTAAATGCAAGGGAAAGTACATGCATTTGTCGTATCATCAAATCCCCCATATTTAAACCTTCACTCGTTCTCGAGTAAATAAGAACAAGCAAAGATCTAACATAATATAACATGCAAAGAATTGCCCAAAATATCCAACAATTTTATTCCTAGACTACCCTATCCCCAAAGACATAAGAATCTCTCACACTCTCATATCCCAAAGAAACTAATGTGATATAAACAACCATCATACCATATCAAAAGGTAAGGTATAAAAAATATATGTAAAACTAGTTTACTCTACCGAAGAAGCCACCAAAGACAACTCAAGAGAAGCATATAATGGTTTCAATTTCTCTAATTTTCTCTCATTTTGCCTTGGATCCCTCTCGGGTTTTCATCCTAGCTTCACACATTTTTTCTTTTCTTTTTCAAGCTCACCCTCACCCTTTTCCACACAATATAGGCCTCTCATTTTTGCATTTATAGCCCTTTTGGGTTTTCAAACTATCCGGTTCCCCCAATTTTGCCTAAGTTTCCCTCTCGGATTTTCAAGTTAGCAGGCTTCTTTCTATTCTATTTTCCCCAATTTTTTTCATTAAAAATGCTCTCAAAAGAGCTACTTACTACAACTAAATTAAAATACTAATCATAAGTGTCATCTTATTCCCCACCCCACACATAATCTTGCATTGTCCTCAATGCAAATAAACATTCTAGGTCACATGCCAAGGAGAGAAAAGTGAGAGAATATTCACGATGAGTAACGAACACCAAAAACACTCTTAGTAGCACAACAATAAGATCTAATGGACAAACTACCATAACCACACTATACTATCCCCACAAAATCTATCATAAAGGTCCAATAACAACCACTATCATACACAACAAATCGAATAGAGCATTGAAATCGCAATGGAGGAGAGATACCTATTTGGTTTTGAATTGTGTGTTTTGATTGGGTCGCAGGTAAATAGATTCAGGTGGTATTTAGTGGTGGTAGGGATGGAATTTGGAACTTCGGAGATGGGGAAACGTGTGAGCATCGCGGACCTTGTACGTCTATACGGTCCGTGAGTTGAACTTCTCCTAGCCCCGGTTGCTCATCCCTTTTTTTCTTCTCTTTTTTCTCCAAAACCAAATGCTTCCTGCAAAAAAATCATGCCATCCAAGCGTAGTAGTGTTTCAAGAGAAAGAAAAAAAGGAAAAAAAGAAAAGAAAAATCAATACTAAGTTCCAATTAAAACAACAAATCTTCACAAATCAATCATTCCTACATAATTATCCTTAACAAAAAGGACATCACAATTACATCGAC
>JAULKM010059927.1:0-12372 GCA_032355605.1 Rubia tinctorum | reverse complement strand
ATGAACCCTTAGGAAAATCCCTCTTCCTTGTGGACGACCCCGACTTGCCAATCTATCTACTTAGTTGTATTTAGTGATCAAATTGGGCTTAAAAATAGTATCTTTGAGAGGTACGGCGACGACCTCCCAATGGGGTCTAGGCCAAGAATTCGATCCTCAAAGTAAAGAACATGAAAAAGTGTACTACAAAGAAGGAAAAAAGAATCTTTCTCTGCAAGACTTTCTTTTGCTTCTGCCTAAAATTTCACTCCATGGTTATGGGGAAAAACATTTTGATTGTCATCAAAAGAAGAAAAAAATTATTTGGTGTTGCTTGTACAGTTGAGTGTATAGTTCTCTGAGCTTGCGTATTTGACCAAAAACATCGTACGACAGATCTGTGAGGCAAAACATCATCCCCAGATCCTAGAGCAAACCCAAATCGGTACAATGGGTGATATGAAAGCTGGAGAAGTGGAGAAAGCAAATTGAGAAAAGGAAAATTTGCACTAAACGATGATGTTTTTGTCAGCCACCATACCTGCACGTGTTGAGACCCATGGCCTTGGAAATCAGGAGATGATGGCAGCGAGGTGGGCACACGCCAATGGGAAACAAAAAGGCACAAAACTGAAATGATTAAAAGAAGTCCAATAAAATTACCATTCCACCTCTGAACGACCATTGCGTCAACAATGGGGGTGGGGAGATTTTTTTAAAAGTCTAATAAATAACACTGCGCGATGCAAGGTGAACTGGATAATCAATGTAAATACTCCCTCCGGTAATGGAGCCAATTTTACAAGAAACACAGTAAATACAAGAAACACAATAAACACAGTAAATACTCCTTCTGGTAATGGACCCAATTTTTCTAACATTCTTTTGAAACATGTTTGATCATTGATAACATTTGAAACAAGCTATAAAATATTACTTTTTAGAAAATATACTTTACGAAAAATCCAAGGACATCTCAAATAATGTCTTTTATAGTACACAACTAAAGTTATCGATGATCAAACATGTTGCATATGTGTTTTTGGAGAAAATTGTCTACAACTGCCTCTTTCAATTTTATCTTCTTTCTTCTCTTTCAAATTCATACCTAGGGGTGGAGTTTTATGTTAATGATGAATGAATTGAAAGTGCATAGAAGAGGAGAAAATGGAAAAAAATAAAAGGAAAAGAATCACCTCACAGAAAAGAAGGACAATTTTAAAGAGGTTCATCTGTAGATGGTAATCAACTCCGTGCCAATTATTCTACTACTAATACCCGACCATCGCCGATTATTCTACGGCCGGAGTTGGAAATGAAAAGGACGTCGCCTGGCCTAGATAGGCATGTATAGCAGCATCGTGTCCTAAACACTTGAAACCGACACCAACGCATTATTACCGTACCACTAATACCAACCTATCATCACCGTACCAACACTGCCACCATCAACTACGTACCACTCTCACCACCACCGCCCTATCACCACCGTACCAACACCGCCACCATCATCTACGTGCCACTCTCACTACCATCAACACCGCACTACCACCATGTACAAACAAAAACTTCAATTTGATTGAACTTAACGACTTTAGATTTAACTCAAATTTGATGTTCATGAGGAAGAGTCACACACGGGTGTGATGAGATAAGCCCATCCGCAGACACTGGACAATGATAGATATTGGAGAGAGAGAAATGAAACAGAGGAAAGAGGACATAAAACAGCATCATTTTGAGCAGCCACTGGTGAGCACAGTGGGATCACATGGGTTGGAAAAATAAGAAGGATTGAAACGTATGAAAAACCAAATATACCCCCGACGACCATTTGTGTCAACCATGGAATGGGAGGATTTCTTTTAAAGATTGCCGGGAGACTAGCGGGATGAACACCGCACGATGCGCGGTGTTTGTGATGTGCGTGCGTGCGCGCGCACACACACACACACATATCAATGTCACTTTTTTTCTCACTTGTACTCAAAGTTATCAAACGACATAAAAATAACAAGTGATTTAAAACAAACCAAAAACAATACAACAGAATTTAACTACACCTTATTACTTTATCGTTTAGAAGTATTGGTGGATAGTTCAGTGATCCAAAACCACCATATAATATATAGTGAAGTACGTTACCAAGGAGCAATATATATAGTTTCAAGGGTAGCTACTCTTTTTTCTTTTTTTTAATTCTAAAATGTAGGCACACAAAATATTATTAATAATGTCAAAAGATTTCTCTATCACCATAGTTGTAGTAATCAAGATATCTTCAAATGTTGCTAGAAAAAATAAATATAATTCCTGTTAGAGAAGAACAATTATTTGGGTAAAGAAAAATATGTGTAAACAAGAGTGTTAATACATTTTTTCGCAATTGCCTCCTTGCTGTCCTTCCTTGAAATGAAAATCATCATATTCCGTTCTTTCGACACGCTTTGAAGCAAGATCTACTAAATACAATTTAGCACAAAGTTTCTCTTGATTCATATATTCATTTGCATTTGCATATGCATTTCCATCACTATGAGTCCATGAAGTTTATGCATGTGTTCCATACTAATTAATGGTGAAAATGGAATGTGAGCAGCGGACATCAAACAACAAAAATGTCACATTTTCATACATTATTTAACATCTAAAACATCAAACATATGAATTCTTCATATTGATATCAACCTCAATGAATTATTCATGTTTGTGCTTCCAGTTACCTTGTCTCAGTGATCCTTGCGTTCAAGGCAATTAACCGTTTCTTTAAAAGTCTGAACACTACATTCGTTGGACCCTATAAATATAATATTTTTTTATTTGTATTTCTTCAAGTTGATATAATGTAAGTCGCTTTCTTTTTTTCAAAAAATATTACAGAAGTTGGTTGTGAGGATTATTTAGGACTCCTTATACCATTCATACCACTTGCAGTATGTACGTAGAGAAATAAAATTGTACAATATATGTCAACCAAAAAAATAGAGTTAATACAATGAGTGTGTCTCATGAAAGACTATATTTCCATAAAACATGTAAAGACCAAGGTTTAAACTGAAATTAGAAAAAATGAAGATAAAATTTCCAGGTTGCATTAATCGGGTCATTTCATAAAACTTATAAATATTGCACGTTATATAATGAATTTTTAATATTGTAACTAAAATCTTTTACATTTTTATTACATGGAAAGACGACGTTTCCCAAAACTTTGCCTAATACAATAATAATGCATTTGGTTCCCTATAGTAATTGTTTAATAATTCAAATCCATCGTTAGAGAACTGTGTGCAAAATTTTTAAAGATGAATTCTTAAACTTCGATTTTTAAAGGTACACACGGCTAATAAGCGAAGATGCTCAGTGTGTTGCATGGAGGATTGTTGGGCAGCAAATAGTATAGGATGATCACAACAGCCTCAGTGTGATCGTTCATACTCCAAAGGGACCAGAGTCTTCAGTGAGGAAGAACAACATGACTTCATCCAAAATTCCAACAAAAGTTCATTAAGAAAATCAACATAGCAGTATTTAAATATGTGCAGAACCATATAAGAAAATGCACGGCATAACCAGGATTTTCATAAGCAAGACCAAAAGCAATATCCGCGTATGAAATTTAACAGAGGTGAACATCAACTGAACATTCCAGCAGATGCATTTGATAACCAAAAATAGCAAAAAGCTGCACATTAGAACTTAAAACTGAAGTTGAATGCTCCCATCTTCTTAATGAGCTAATCAGATACAATGAACATATATTTTTCACAAACACAATAATCATATAAGAGCGTAGATTTTTTCGAACAATGAAATCAAAACTAAAACCCGAACTTCAATCCGCCCATATTTAAAATCAATTTAAAGAATAGATTCCCAATTGAAATGAGAGCCAGCAAATCAGAAACACCATAAGGCCCAAAATAGTAATCTAAAATCAACCATACAACTGAACCTAAATGCAAGGTTGCATATCTATTAATAAGGCCAAAATGCAGCATGTTGTAAAGCTGACATGTTAAATATCTCTCAAATTTACACATCACAAGCTTCACATCTAAAACATATGTAAACAACAAAAAAATTTCATAAATACACAAGCTTCACATCTAAAACAATCATAAGCTGTAGAGAACCATAAAGTACAATCTTTATCACTTGATACTTTACAACTTTAGTGCTTTCAATGAATAGCTCAGCACAATTCTTCAAAGTAGAGAAGATGTCTTCCACATCTTTAGAACCTGCAAGAAGTATCTGTTACTCATATATATTACAGACCACATGTCAATAAAAAAAATCCACATACTCTAAAGTAGAAGTAAATTTAATAGTGTCGAATATGTATAGGCATGTGCATCCAAGTTGAAACTAAGCATAAGCTACTTGTATTTATGGGACTTCGTATATAAATGCAAATATATATACATATATGGTCAGCCAGGGTTTCATAATTTCACGCAAATACTGAACTCTCTCTATGTCAACAATCAATCATATCTAGACAACCATTTTCACAACATTAGTCATATGTATAATAAAACAACCATGCATCATTAAATCCCACAACATAAATTTCATAAAAATGTAGTTCCATAAGTAATCTCAGTTGGATGGACAACTCGCCAAATCCCACAAAAACTATCCAAAGCATAGAACGTTATGTTACCGAATGAAAATTACATATCAAATTTTGTACCGGTTCCAAGCTGAGCCCAGATGATTAGAAGAACTTTGTTCTCAGAGATCGTCAGAGCTAAGCTTTCTCGGCACCGACGCATCGTCTCTAGTCTTCCCTTTCACCAATACGTGTACGAAGAAGCTCTCTCCACCGCCAAAGAATTCTTTGTCAAGACAGAAGCCGCAACACCACCCTCCGTTGATCCCATAAGAGAAGTGATCTAAATTGGAGAAAAATCTTCCTCAATTTGGATGAAAAAGGAGAAAAGAGCACCATCACTTTCTATTTGAGTAGAAAAGTAATATTGAGGGATAAATGATGGAGTAAAAGGTAATCTATAAATTCAGACACGCGACCTGATTTTCGTAACATTGAGGGATAAATGATGAAGTAAAAGGTAATCAATAAATTCAGGCATGTGACCCGATTTTCGGGTGATATCGAGGAAGAAAAGTGAGACCGAAACCCCATTCCGTAAAAGTTAGCTACCAAAACGATGTCGTTTTGGACAGCCACTTGTTCTACACCTATAGACGCACATATGTTTGGAAGCTGATGAAATCAAATCCGCATGAAAATACAAATATGCTCTCCATCGTTCATGTTGACATAAAAGTGGATCAATAATTCCTTTTAGAGTTCCCTCGGAGACTAGGAAATTAAGGCAGTGAGGCATGTTCTCTAGGAATTATTTGGATTCCATTTCTAATCAATTCAATTCATTTTAGTATATTTATATTTATATTTATTTCATTTTAGTTTAGTATATTTATATTTACTTCACTTATATACATTTATACTTATTTTAATTCAGTATATTCATACTTATTTTAATTTAGTGTATTTTTTATCATAATTTATGATATGAATCTCATTACGAATAATCTGGATGCAGAATATTTGATGGTTTCTTGACTGTAACAAGGTAATATCGCCTAACCTAATCACAGCTATACACATTGTTTACTATCTAGCCCACAATATTAGCTCATAGATTTGAAGAATATTGCCAAATTAATTTGTTAGAGGATTAAGTAACAATGCAACGCTCGCGAGCAAAGAGTAATAACTCAAAATTCCGAATATATGATGTATAAAGTGTGTAAAAATAATTCGGCCATCATCCTTTTTTAAGGATGAAAATCGGCAACAACAAAGAATACAATTTTCTTTCAAACAAGATTTGTATTCTTTGTCGTAAACTAACTACAATTAAATGTCCTAATATAATTCTAACAAGAATTAAATCTCGGCTGAAATTTACCAAGCCTTAGCCGAATGTACAAGCACAATCTTGGGCCAAGTCTATTCTATTCCTGATCAAGTTGCTATCTAACTAACTATGTTCAACTGAAAATCTACCTTTTACAATGTCCATGGGGCCAAATGTTAAAACTTATAAATTTATAAATCCAGGCTTCTTGGTATCTTCGACCAGGGAAATTAGTATGAATTTGGTTGTTCACATTTTCCAATTGGCTTTATGTCAAGATGACACAAACTCACAAAAAAACCTGGAAAAAGAGTAATGTGTATTGTTGGTCAAAATCTTCTAAGAACTATAAATTTATAATTTCTCGGAGATGATGGTTAAGTTCTTCCAAACCAATTCACCTTGACTTTTCTCTCTCTTCATGCACGCTGCTCTCTTTACACGTATTCATGCACACTCTCTCTTTACACGCATTCATGATTATAATGGCAATGTCGTTAATTCACACACACCTTCCCTATTTACTCCAAACATTGAATGTCAATGGGTTTTGATATTCGTTTAAATTATTTTATCATTATTTGTTACGTTGGTATATGACAACTGTGCAAATTTTAATGATTTTATTTTTACAAGTAGTAACATAACATATAACTTTTATTTAAATAAAATATAATCGACACATATTAAAATACATAACATTCCATACCATCGTCGTCTATTTTGTATTCTTGTGTTTCAGTCTCCATATTACTAGAGATAAATTGTCAAATTCTTGTTGCTATATCCATTTGAACTTGATTCATTTCCAACTTTCCCTATGTGTTGAACAAATTTGTATCTACATTTCCTTGAACATTTAAATCATGCTTCACAATGGGTATACCAAGTTTATCCACAAGAATGAAGTTGTGAAGTGTGATTGTAGCTACAATTAAGGTCATCGGCCATTTTCCCTTCATTTGAGGCATCACATAAAGAAATGTGTCATCTCTTCTTCAAGTTGCCAAATGACTTTTCCATGGTGGTTCATAGTGAAGAATGCTGATAGTTAAATTGTTCTAATATTCTCCTAAGTTGCCTATTTCTTCTATAATTTGGCATATGATGCCTCGCATTTGTATGTATAAAAGGAGCCAAATATCCTTTTGTATTTGGATATCCCGAGTCCACCAAATAATATTTTTCCGTAAGATAAAACATATTTTAATCAAGAAGTAAAATTAAATTATATAAATCTGCAACATCTATATAACGTACGTGGGTATGGAAAATTAAACTTTGTTGAGTTAAAGAATCTCTTCACACGGTAGTATTCTGAGCACCTTTTTCCCATCCCATATTAATAAATGTAAAGAGCTGTCAAATGGGCAACAAACTAATGCATTCCAAGTTTTATTCCCAGTTCGAGCTCGAAATTCCAAACCATTGTTGTCTGATAATAAGGAATAGAACTCCTTTCCCCGTAGGAAAGGTTATAAATGGTAATTTTCTAATATATATTAGATTATAGATGGTAATTTCTTGATAAACTGTAGAATTCTAATCCTGTTAGACTTTAGTTTGTAACCCAATATATGTAATCTTCATTATTGATTAGACGTGTCATTGATGAGATATCGATACGCCATAAATTAACCCAATTATATTTTAAATGGTATCAGAGCTTTTATATTCTCTCATCTGATATCACAACATCTACAAAAATTTATGTGAGTGCCATCTGAGGCCCCGATACAATCCTGATTAGAAAATCCAATGTAAACTAAAGTTATAATTTTTTAAAATACAAATATATTTTAGTGTACCATATGAAGTAGGAAAACAAACTACCTCAAAAAAAATCACCAATAGAAGAAATTGTGTTGAATCTTTGTAGGCATCACTGAAAGATCTATTGGTGGCCTAACAATAACAAATGATAATGTAAGCAGAGCATTCAAAACTGCTTTAAAATAATTGTTGATGGAAGATACTGAATGTTTAAAAGCATCAGGAATGCTGCGATAGGATATTCCCTTAGCTAATATATATAAACATATCCCAAGTTGTTCTGCCCAACTATATATTTATAATCCGGTAGTAATCTTCTCTCAATCAGCAGGTCAACGAACTTCACAAATATAAACCTATCGGGTCTTAGTTGCTCTTGGCATAACTTTGGATATGCATTCACCAACCTATGTATATATTCAACACTAGTTTCTCCTCCAAACCTCATATGTAATCTCTCAGGTGAAGGTTGTAAATTTGATTCTAGTGTCTTCAACTCTACCAATGCAATCATCTTACAAGAACGCTTGACATTGTCATGCATCTACATACAAAATATAACAGAACCATATATACCAAAACAAATCAAGTCTCAGATTCATGTGCAAAGTATTTGATGAAAGCAAACATTTATTATTTGAACTCCAAAATTAGAAGTACTTATAAAAAGAATATAAAAAACAAATCCCAAATATTTAAGGTTTTAATGTGATAAAATAAAAACTATAAAAAGGTCTACGCATCACTCATCTTCATCTGCTGGAATATGAGGTATGTAAAGACTAAACAATGATCCCATGCAATTATTCTTCTAGATCCATCTTTGACCATCATTTTCAAGGTTCAATAACGCATCACATTTTACTTCTTCACTGATATAACTCATTCCTTAAACATAGAATTCATTTCCTTGTTTCTTACTAGTTCTCATATGCCTTTGCCTTTGTTTAGCAGAGGTGTGCTTATAAGCAAACGTGACTTATTTTGAAAGCAGGGGGAGACCATTTTATGATTTTCCCCCAAAATAGCTTCTGCTTTCAAAATAACCTTCTTTTTAGCACTTTACCAAACACTAAAACATGATTTGCTTAAAAGCTAAGCAGCTTATAAGCTCTACCAAAAAGATCCTTAATCTTCTCATATTTAGAGGACTTGATTAAGGATCCACTGTGTGTCAATAGTTCCAAAACTTTATCGATGGTTGCAGGCTTCCTTTTGTCTTCTCTTTCTTCAACCTTGTTGTAACTATTTCATTTTAATGAAGTTTCCAGCTATGAAGTATCGTCAACATGGCAACATCTGTGTAATATACCTTATCTTTATTCTCAAGATTACTCCAAATATCACCATCAAAATTAGTCCCACCTGTTATGAATAATGAAATGCTCATTATCAATAATTATTTCACTACTCATTTACCCTAGGAGAACACTATGTAATTACCCATAAATTTCTCCTATAAATACCCCCAAAGAGGATGAAGAAATTGTACCCTTTCATTCTCACTTTATCTCATCCTTATCTTCTTCTCCATTCTCTTCAACTTATTTTCTATATCAAGTTCCTTACCACTTTCTTAATTAATTAGTGCTAAGTTAGTGATTTTCACAATACGTTATCAGCACGATAACTCTCCTCCTTCATTAAGTAAGTTCATAACAAGGGCATAATAAACCGTGCACTAAAACATTTATGATTGTTATTGTGCACTAAAAATTTAATGATTGTTGTTATTGTTTCATAGCATCATATTACTATATACAGGAGGTTTTGCCACCTTATGGAAATGTGATTTGATTTATAATAATTAACTTTCTAACAACATAACACCACACTACTATATACAGGAGGCTTTGCCACCTCATGGTAATGTGATGTGATTTATAATAATTAAATCTCTAACTTTCTAACTACATAACACCATATTTCTATACATAGGAGGCTCTGCCACCTTATAGTAAACATTATGTGATCTACATCTAACTAATCTTCAACTTCTTCATTTTAATATTTCTATGATTTAATATGTTTGACTATTTTTACATCTTATTCGATGACATTACATTGCAATACACTCTTAACTTTTAACTACAATTAATTAATAAAACGACTATATTTTTAGTGGTAATATAACTGTTATAAACAACTATATTTAACAGTATAAATACGAAGACATCCAATGATACAAAACCACAATTTCTCTTTAACCTCATTTTTTCTTCACTCTCAATTCACTAAATTTGCCGATAAAATGTCTAGACTAATATTAGTCTTTGTTGCTGTAATGATTTTTGTATTGCATGTTATTATTCTCACCGTAGATGTTTCATTGGAAGAATTTCGTTCTTCTTTAATAATAGTTAGAATCTTGTATTTTTCTTTATTTATTACAATCATTGTAGAATTTTGTATTTTGAATTAAATCTAATGAATAATTTTATTTTTTCCTATTAGTTATCATCATGTCAAACATTATAAAACTTGAATTCAGTCCACTTGAGATCAGTGGAAACAATTATATGTCACTGACTCTAGACATTGAGATGAACTTGGAGTCAATGGAGCTCCTTGAAATAATCCAAGAAGGGATTACCTCATCAAGGACAGACAAGGCAAGATCTTTAATCTTCCTTCGCAGACACCTTAATGGATGCCTAAAAAATGAATATCTTACTATGAGGGAACCAATTGAGTTGTGGAGAAATTTGAAAGAAATATTTTGTCTCAAAAATGATGTAATGCTCCCCATTTACCGCGATACTGAAACAATATTTTATTCCAAGACTATAAGAAAGTTAGCGACTATAATTCTGCAATTTTGGAATAGTAACCCGCTTGAATTTTTGTGGGGTTACAATAACTGATAATGAAATGTTGGAAAAGACTCTTTCTACTTTCCACAAATCAAATGTGATCTTGCAACCACAATATCGTGTTCGAGATTTTAAAAGATATTATGAACTAATTTCTTGTCTCCTCATTGATCAGAAGAATAGTGAGTTGCTAATGAAAAATCATCAAACTCGCCCAACTAGCTCAAAAGCGTTTCCTTTTGCAAACGCTGTTAACTCTGACAAACTTGAATGCAAGAATTAATTTCAGGGTCGAGAGAGAGGTTACGAATGCAGTCGAGGTGGTTACAACTTGTCCTATAAGTCTGGTAACTATCATCACAAGAAGCAACAATACGAGAGGAACCATGAAAGTACCCATATAGGGGAAAAGATACCAGTTCATCAAAGGGCTCTAGAACCTCTTGCTACATATATGGAGGTAAAGGGCATTGGTCAAGAGTCTACAGAGTCCCCAAGCACTTATGCGAACTCTACCAGAAGTCCATAAAGGAAAATGGGAAGGAGGTCAACTTCAATGACTCCACTCATCTTGAAGCATCCTATTTCAATGATGATTTCATTGTCACAATTGGTGATTTTTCTGAACAAGTTGATGGTAAAAACTAAAAAAAGAGAATTGTATAACTATTATTGAGAATGAAGCTAAATGGACCGATATTAATTTGTATCTCTTATATATATAACAACACACACTATATTAGAGGATAGAAGGTTTTTCTCAAAGATAAACCAATACAAACCATTGTGAATACAATATCAGGTCCTGTAGATCTGATTAAAAGAGTTGGTGAGGCAAACTTTACGTTTCCAAATGGCACAATATTTATAATAAATAATGCATTACTTTCGCCCAAGTCCAAAAGAAACTTGTTGAGTTTCAATGATATATGTTCTCATGGATTTGATACTCAGTCTGTAGCTGAAGGTACCATGAAATATATGTTTCTCACAATGTATATATCTGGAAGGAAATACATCCTTGAAAAACTACCGATGCTCCATACAGGATTGCATTACTCGCTTATAAATGCAACTGAATCAAATACGGTAGCTATCAAACCTTCAATATTTACGATATGGCTTGATTGGCTGGGTCATCTTGGTTCAACTATGATGTGAAGAATTATTGAAAATACACATGGGCATCCATTGAAGGACCAGAAGACCCCTCAAAGAATTTTTTTTCCAATTTAAAGCATGTTCCCTTGAAAGCTAATCATAAGGTCTTCACCAGAAAAGGTTGAAACAGAATCATCTGAGTTTCTTGAATGTATTCAAGGTGATGTATGTTAACTTATCCATCCATCATGTGAACCATTTCGATACTTCATGGTATTGATAGATGCCTCTACAAATGGTCACAAGTATGTATGTTATCAACTCAAAATATGGTATTTTCTAAATTACTCGTTGTGATAATTAAATTTTGAGCTCAATTTCCTAATCATACGATCTAGAAAATCAGACTTGATAATACCAACGAATTCACATCCCAGACATTTGATGAATATTGTATGTCGGTTGGGTTTGTTGTTAAGCATCATGTTGCTCATGTACACACACAAAATGGTTTGGCCGAATCATTGATCAAATGTCTCCATCTCATTGCTAGATCATTGATAATGAGAACAATACTCCATACTTCAGTATGAGGTTATACAATATTACATGCTACAAAATTGATTTGCAGGCTGGGAGGTCGTCGCCGTACCTCTCAAAAATACTATTTTAAGCCCAATATGCTTACTAATACAACTAAGTAGATATAGGAGTGGTCTTCCACAAACAAGAGGTATTTTCCTAAGGGTTCATACATATAGGAGTGGATATAAGCCTAGATAAAGATATATATATATATATATATATATATA
>JAULKM010059916.1:0-12372 GCA_032355605.1 Rubia tinctorum | reverse complement strand
TGCTTAGTGGTAGTTGTTATAAGATTAAACAAACTAGTAACATATTCAAGACAGAACACAGAATCACATTATGCAGCTTTAAATGAGGTCAAATAGATCACAATAAGTGAACTACAATATCTGTCAAACAACAAACAGGGATTATAAGCAACAAGAATCAAGGGAAACAAACAGCAAAGAATCCTCATGATCACTTACATGGCATAACCGGTGAATCGATCGCTCCACGAGCAGAGAAACAGCAACAAAGACAGTCAAAACAGTAGCCACAGACCAAGTTGGGGTCAGTGCTAAAGACCGGCCCTTGGGATCTTCTGACATTCCAACAAACTTGGATTCAGACATCCCCTCAACCAAGCTCCTTGAACAAGAACTAAACCTCAGCAGTATTATAATGGCTGTCCATTATAAGCACAACAAAGACACTGATTAAAGACCAAACCACTTTATTTCTTGTCAATGTCGGAGAGCCCAAAGCTATTACATTTGACGAAGAGACCGAAACTTTGAAAGAACCCACCTCCCAGAAACATCTACAAGCTCAAATGAGACATATGAAAAGAAAAGTAGACCCCTTTTTGCACTCAAGATTCAATCAGTGAAAAAGCAGCCCATTGATGGAAAGAAAAAACAAGAAAAGGGGCCCTTTTGCTCACAGGATATGCCGATAAGGCAATAAAGAAGATTCAAGCTGAGGATAAAGAAAATACTGATAAATTCTGGTGAAAGTGAGATACTCCCACCAAATGCATTGCTTCAGATTCAACAAGATTCTGACTAAAACTAACCTTTTTTTACTGCTAATGAGAACTCTCTTTCTGTAGTGTGCGAGTGCGTGTGATCTGAAGGACTGAAAAATGCTAAAGAGGCAAGCAAGCTGGATTTCAAAAGAAGAAGTTTCTTGGGTTTTTCTGCATCTTAATATTATGTAGTTTTTGCTGGATTTCTTGACTTACTATAAGTGGTACTAAAATTGATTTGTTTTTAGTTCATTTGGCCTGAAAAACAGGTCTTTGTTCTTCCTCTGATTTGCAAGAACCTCGTAAATGGGGAAACTGGGGAACGACTTTCTCCGGTAAACGCTTACACCAGTCTTTTCTCGCTTTTGACCTTTGCTTTTGTTTCTTACCAAAATCAAACTGTCCCATAAGGGAAAATATCAATGAAATTAATTCCTGACTACAAACACATTTAGCATCTAGCTGTCTATAGTACTAACTGGCCAACTATATTTGCACAGTAATTATTATTACGTTGTTTAAAAAATATTTTTAACCATTAATATTTTTACCTACATATAATAACTGAAAAGTTAATATTTAAAAATAACTTGTTACGACGAATCGAACAATATCACATACGTTAATATTGTTGTTCATATATTTATTCAAATATACAATTAAATTGTAATAGATAATAGTGTCAAAATAATAAAAGTGTAAATAGAGCTGTGACATATGGAGAAATAAATATCACCGTGAATTAGTTAGAGCGTATATTTTTGAATCGTTGAGAGATTTTAATGCTACAGTTACAGCCTATGAAATGAGGGCAGCAATTAGTAATAAAATTGACTGTTCAAAATATTATTTGTACGTTGTACGCACGTACCATCGGCGGTTCCAACTTCCATCATTTTAAGTTCAAACCAATCCCTAGTGAAATAACATATTTTTCATATCTGGAATTCAAAATTTTAATTTTAAATTTTAAAAATACAGTTTTTAAATTAAAAAATAAAGCAGTGTGTGCATAAATTTATGCACATGCCACATTTTTTTAAAATTTTTTTACTATCGTGAATTGTGTAGATGCATTGCGAGTTCGCAATATCACGAGTTTGCATTTTTTTTAGATTTTTCCTAAACTAGCCGCCCTTTCCCATTACTACATATGAGTTTCTTTACAAACTCCTCCACCTTTGAGTGATGTGATCAAATACGAGCCTTGTCTGTTTTTGGGGCAAATGCAATGAGAAAGAGAACATTCGCTCGTTCCCAATCCCAGTCCACTTCTACCTCAAAACACAACATGCATCTCTTCTAAAAGGTGTACAACCGCGACATGGTGTTTGACCCTTCTAAATCCACTTTTACCTCAAAAGTAAGCGAGTGAGGCCTTCTAAATAAATGTGTGGTCAATGGTGTACTGACACTTGAGATTGAGGTTTCAATGCGGAACCAAGGTGAATGGTTATCCCCATCAAGTAAGAAGTAAAATTCCTCTACATGCCTCTTTCCGCTTCTACCTTGAGCAATTGAGGCCTTCTAATGATGTTAGATCGAGGTTTGTTTCTCGGCCTTCAAAATGTGTTGGTCTTCAATGCTGAAGTCTATGATCCAAAACTGAAGCAGCGCCGTCTCTTCAAATATTGTAACCAATGGCGGATCTAGAATTTCTTTTTATTGGGGCACGTTAATAAACCACTATAAATAAAAATATTGATTAGTACGATGTTAATGAAATTTAAGCTCAATAGTATAAAATAACTTCATGTACTATTATAATTTTTCTTGATAAATTTCAATATTTTTATAACACTTGATGAAAATACAAGTAAATAAAAAAGGTTGATAAAGTTTATAAGCATAACAATTGTTTATAAAAAATATAATGTATAAATATTAAATTATCAAATATTGTACCGAATGTAAACATACATATATATAACTATAAATTAAATATTATAATATTTTAAATAGTACAAGATAAATAGATATATAATTTAAAATACATGGTAATTGCCAATCCCTTCCAATATATAATATTTGTTAGAATATTATTGCACTTTTTTGAATGACAGTAATTAGATGGATAACTTATATTATGATGATATTGAATGAATGGAAGGATAGCTCACCAAATTTAGAGAAAGTTTCATATTAGACCGACTAACGGTTAGACCAATTATAAAAAAAAAACTCATTTTATTAACTTTTAGGGGCAAACTATAATTATTTATACATATAAAAAGTTTATCAAAGTTATAGGAATCTCATTGAAAAAATAAAAAATAAAGTTAAATTACTCTATGAATTGAATTAATTATAAAATTAACCACATCTAATGGTTAGTTAGTATAAAACAAGATTTTGTACCAAACAAAATTTGCTATAAAATAAGTATTAACAAAATTTTGTAGCACACAAAACTACTACTTTTCTCTCTCGCTTCTCTCTGAACCATCGCCACCGCCAACGGCTATCTCACCACCGCAACGGTTTTCTTTTTTCCAAACACCTTTCCACCACCACAGAAGCTCTGACCGACTACGTAGTCTCCGACGTCATGGCGGCCCAGCCAGCTAAAAGCCTTTCCCAAGTATTTCAAACCAGGAATCCACCGATATCCACCTCTCTTCCATCCACCCAAATTAACCCAATTACTAACTATAAAGGAGAGCCCTCAGTCCTTTTCACATCGAAGGAGATAACCGAACTATCAGCCCACTACAAAAATGCTTTGATTGGGAATTTTCTAAGAGGCATACCTCTGATGGAACGCATTGAGCGGGATTTCAAGACGATAGGGTTTACTAGAGGTTATCAATTGGGGGTTATTGACTTCAAAAATATTTTAATTCGGTTTCAAGCCAAGGAGGATTTCCAGCGCAGCTGGATGAAAGTCATTTGGTCCTTCAATGGAGTGAATATGAGAGTTTTGAGGTGGACTCCAGAGTTCAAGCCCAACACAGAGTCATCCATTGTACCGGCGTGGATCACAATTCGCAATGTACCGCTGTATTACTATAATGTAGAGGCAATCAGCAATCAAATTGGCAAGTTTATAAAGATGAATCTGGCAACAGAAAGACTCACAAGGCCATTAGCTCTGAAGCTTTGTGTTGATTGATACACAAGTGCCAGACTTCATCAGGTTAGGTTCTACAGCTGAGAATGAAAAATATAATATCGAGTATGATAACCTGTCTTTGTATTGTTCTCATTGTAAGAAAATTGGACATGATCTGACAAAGTGTAGAATCTTAAACCCTCACCTTGCCACAAAACTCAAACCAAACCCAAAACATGCTCCTAAAGCCAACCAGAATCCAACCTGGAAGAAAACAGAAAACACCAAAAACAGTTCTGGCACCTCACCCAACTAGAAGCAAAGAGAAGTTGAGCAGCAAAACACAGATCGAGGACTTAATCAGCTACAAGTGAGCACAAAGAATGCTGAAATCTCTCAGGCTGATGGAACCAACGAAAAACATCCCCTTCAGCTGGATACACCTGCAGAGCCAATCACTAAGCCAAATACCCTGATCTCTGATGAAGCAAGTCAGTCTCAACACAATGTGGAAAATAACATTGAGACAACACCGATGTCAGCAGATGGTAAGCTTCAAACAGAGGAAATTATAAGCCAAGAACAGCTGGCTGAACCTTTTTTACACCAACAAATAAAGCTGAATCCAATTCATGGAGTGAGCACAGAATTTGCCAAATATGACATCACAGGTATGGTTCCCAACCCTTTTGGAGACCTTACTGACCAGGTTTCCCCCTCTGCCACATCTAGTCCTCAACACAGGAACAGGTTCAGCTTATTGGCAGATGAGATGCACACAGAGGATGATGAGTATGATGTTTCAAGTTCTAAAGTGCTTCTGCAGGAAAAGGTAAGTACACCAACTTTTAATTTAGATCAGGTAAATACCAGGAAGAGAACCTTATTTAACAAACTCAGTAAAATGAATCTAAGGTCTTCCTCAAAAAGCAAAAATACAGGTTTCCAATGATTAATAAGACCCTAGGAGTAAAATGTCTAATTTGGAATTTGAGAGGCTGGATACTTCAATTGAAAGACTCAAGAAACTAATTAGAATCCAAAAAATCAATTTGCTCTGTATTCTAGAACCTAAGCACACTACGGATACTGCTGATGCATATAGAATGAAGCTATCTTTTGATAATTCACATAGCTCAACAGTTAATAATATTTGGATCCTTTGGAACGACTGCTTCCAGGTGGTAATTGGAAATTTAACAACCCAGTTCACTGAGGCTAAGCTAACACATCACAGTCTCACATGTAGCATAAATGCATTCTTCATTCATGCAGCAACAACTAGGAAAGATAGGAAGTTTCTTTGGGCAGAACTGAAGGATTTAAATGTACCTAATAAACTCCTTATTGGGGATTTCAATGCTTTAACTTCAATCACTGAATATAAAGGGCCTAACAAATCAAATAACAAGAGTATTAGGGACTTCTCTAAGTTCATTACCACAAACCATCTAACACACATATTCACTGTGGGTAACACCTTCACCTGGTCTAGAGGTAGGCTTCCACCCACAACTGAAAGATTGGATAGGGGTTTGGTAGATAATAACTGGCTTTTAAACTTTCCAAATAGCTCTATTCAGACTCTTAATAGACACACATCAGATCACAGCCCCGTGCTCCTCACAATAGGCAGTTCAATACCTTCACATCCAAAGTCATTTAGATTCTTAGATGTTTGGACAACTATAAAAGACTTGCTAGGAATCATAGAAACTAACTGGACACAACCAGTTCGGGAATCTTGTATGGTGAATTTTTCTTAAGCTTAAAAGACTAAAAATGACCTGAAAAAATGGAATAGAGAGTGTTTTGGGGATATTAATGCCAACATTAAGAATGCATAGGAAGGCCTTAGGCAGCAGGAAATTATTTATCAGACAAATCAGTCTCCAAATGAGTTAATAGAACTTAAACATAAAAGGGCAATTTTGTTAAAAGCACTTCATGAGGAAAATCTGTTTTAGAAGCAGAAAACTAAGCTTAAATGGTTAAAAGATGGTGATGAAAATACAAAGTATTTCATGCAACTGCTAATCAGAGAAAGCAAAAGCAACAAATCTTTAAAAAAAACTCACAGGGTAATTTGACTGATAATCATGTGGAAATTGAGGAGGAAGCAATTCAGTTTTATATCAATTTGTTGCAAGAAGAGGAAATGACTGATTCTAACTTGTTTCTCACACATTTCACTAGCCATATCCTTAACTTAGTTACAAATGAGGATAACCTTTTATCAATGGTCAAACCAACAACTCAGGAACTAAAGGAGGTTGTCCTTTTTTTAAAACCAAAATGGATCCCCAGGACCAGATGGCTACATTGCAGTTTTCTTTAAACACAACTAGGAAATAATCTAAAACGATGTTCTGATAGCTACACTTGAATTCGTGGCAGGAGGCAGAATACCACCTGGTATATCCAGCACTTGAATTTGATTTATTCCTAAAAAAGATATTCCAGTAACTTTCTCAGACTATAGACCTATCTCACTCTCTAATTTCATTAACAAAATCTTCTCTAAGCTACTGGTTTCTAGATTAAACAAACATATACCTAAACTAATATCTCATAACCAGTCAGCTTTCATTAGGGGCATGGAAATTGCAAATAATGTTATTCACCTTAAAAAGCTAATAAGATTTTTAAACAACAAAAATGGTGCTTCAAATTGCATTCTAAAATTGTATTCTAAAATTGTAGTTAGCAAAGGCCTTTGATAGAGTTAGGTAGTCATTTTTAGCTGTTGTTTTAGAAAAAAATTGTTCCCACACTGATTTTGTCAACATTATTACCTCCAATCTTTCCTCTGCATGGTTCTCTGTGTTAATTAATGGTAAGGTTGTAGGTTTCTTCCAACCGATAGGAGGTATCAAACAGGGAAATCCTCTCTCACCTTTTCTTTTTAATTTGTTTAGTGAAGCTTTTTCAAGGTGCTTACACTTCTGTTTTGATATTAGTAAATTGAAACACTTCAAGCAAGTAAGCTACAAAACTACACGATGAACAAAACAATAAAAAAAGTATTGAACATTATGATGTGACACTAAAAAGGTTATATAACTCGTAATTTTTGAACATTATATACCCGGAAATAATAGCATGTGATATGTACGTGAATTATATGCACGATCACTAGCAAAAAATATCTAATACGAAAGAAAAGAGACAATCGGGTGAATAATCTAATTGATGAATTTTCAAAATCTAATACAAAAGTAATAGGCATTTTTTTCTTCAATTGTTAATAAAAATATTAATATTCAATAAATTATTTGTGAGTCTATTCAGGTTCTTATTATGTGATCTTTAAAATAAGAAATCTTGGCTTTGTTAAAAAGCTCAAGCTAGATATGCCTGCAACAACTAAAGAGGACATGCAGGAGGTATAAACATCGAATTGTCCTTTGGGAATGGCCTGAAACAAACCAGTCCAAAATGGTATCTCTTGCAAGGTTGAAAGATCCAAGACTATCATCACGGATTTACTCAAGCAAGTAAGCAACAAAACTATCTTGAGGAAAAAAACAAAAGATGAAAATTGCAAGTTATGATGCGATGCTAAATAAATTATATGACTAGAAATCATTTCATGTTATATGCCCGGAAATAATAGCATGTGTTATGCACGCGAATCATATGCACGATCACTAGAAGAAAAATATCTAATATGCGCGAAAGAGACAATCACATGAATAATCTAATTGATGAATTTTCAAAAGCTTATACAAAGTAAAAGTGATTTTTTATTTAATTGTTGCTAATTTTTTTTAATATTCAATAACTCATTTGTGATTCTATTTAGGTTCTTACTATGTGCCCTTTAAAATAAAGAATCTCGGATCTGTTAAAAGGCTCGAGCTAAAGACGCTTCCTACCACTAAAGAGGACATGCAAGAGGTATCTACATAGAATGGTCCTTTTGGAAAGGCCTTAAATCAAGCAGCCCAAATTGACATCACTTGCAAGGTTGAAAAATCGAAGACTATCGGATTTACTCAAGCAAGTAAGCTACAAAACTACCACGATGAACAAAGATATAAATTAATATTGCTTATTATGCTGAGATGCTAAATAAGTTATATGACTCGTAATTATTTCACGTTATATGCCCGGAAAAAATAGCATGTGATATGCACGCGAATTATATGCATGATCATTAGAAAAAAATATCTAATACGAAGGAAAAGAGACAATGAGGTGAATAATAATCTAGTTGATGAATTTTCAAAAGCTAATACAAAGTAATATGGATTTTTTTCTTTAATTGTTAAAAAAATAGTAATATTCAATAACTTATTTGTGAGTCTATTCCGGTTCTCATTATGTTATCTTTAAAAGAAGAAATCCTGGCTTCGTTAAAAGTCTCAAGCTAGAGACACCAACTACAACTAAAGAGGACATGCAAGAGGTATCAACATTGAATTGTCCTTTGGGAATATCCTGAAACAAAGCAGTCCAAAATGATATATCTTGCAAGGTTTGAAGATCCAAGACTATAATCACAGATTTACTCAAGCAAGTAAGCAACAAAACTACCACGATGAACAAAACAAAAGATGAATATTGCACATTATGTTGAGATGCTTAAAAAGTTATATGACTAGAAATTATTGCATGTTATATGCCTTGAAATATTGGCATGTGATATACACGCAAATCATATGCACGATCAGTAGGAAAAAAATCTAATATGCACGGAAAGAGACACTCACGTGAATAACCTAGTTTATGAATTTTCAAAAGTTAATACAAAGTAATAGGGATTTTTAAATTTAATTGTTGTAAAAAATAGTAATATTCAATAACTTATTTGTGAGTCTATTTAGGTTCTTACTTAGTCACCTTTAAAATAATGATTCACGGCTTCTTTAAAAGGTTCAAGCTAGACACGCTTGCTACCACTAAAGAGGACATACTGTAGATATCAACAACGAATTGTCTGTTTGGAGTGGCCTTAAATAGACCTGTCCAAATTGAAATCTCTTGCATGGCTGAAAAATTGAAGACTATCATCACTGATTTACTCAAGCAAGTAAGCTACAAAACTTCCACGGTGAACAAAACAATAAATCAATATTGCACATTATTTTGAGATGCTAAATAAGTTATATGAATCGTAATTATTGCATGTTATGTGCCCGGAAATAATAGCTTGTGATATGCAGGTGAATTATGTGCACGATCACTAGCAAAAAATATCTAATACGAATGAAAAGAGACAATTAGATGAATAATCTAGTTGATGAATTTTCAAAAGCTAATACAAATTAATAGGGACTTTTTTCTTTAATTGTTAATAAAAAATAGTAAAATTCAATAACTTATTTGTGAGTCTATTTAGGTTCTCATCATGTTATCTTTAAAAGAAGAAATCGTGGTTTCGTTAAAAGGCTCAAACTAGAGACGCCTGCTACCACTAAAGAAAACATACAGGAGGTATCAACATCGAATTGTCCTTTGGGAATAGCCTAAAACAAAGCAGTCCAAAATGATATCTCTTGCAAGGTTGGAAGATCCTAGACTGTCATCACAGATTTACTCAAGAAATTAAGCTACAAAACTACCACGATGAACAAAAAAAAAGATGAATATTACATATTATATTAACATGCTAAAAACATTATATGACTAGAAATTGATTGCATGTTATATGCCCGGAAATATTAGCATGTGATATGCACGTGAATCATATGCACGATCAGTAAGAATTTTTTTTCATATGCACAAAAAGAGATAATCACGTGAATAATCTAGTTGATGTATTTTCCAAAGCAAATACAAAGTAATAGGAATTTTTAAATTTAATTGTTGTTAAAAAATAGTAATATTCAATAACTTATTTGTGAGTCTATTTAGATTCTTACTATGAGACCTTTAAAATAAAGAATCCCGGATTCATTATAAAGCTCAGGCTAGAGATGCTTGCTACCACTAAAGAGGACATGCTGGAGATATCAACACCGCATAGTCCTTTTGGAATGGACTTAAATCAAGCAGTCCAAATTGACATCTCTTGCAAGGCTGAAAGATCAAACACTATCATCACGGATTTACTCAAGCAACTGAGCAACAAAAGTACCACGATGAACACAACAATTAATAAATATTGCACAATATGCTGAGATGCTAAATATGTTATATGACTCGTAATTAGTGCGCGTTATATACCTAGAAAATAATAGCATGTGATATGCAGACGGATTATATGCACGATCACTAGGAAAAAATATCTAATACAAATGAAAAGATACAATTAGATGAATAATCCAGTTCATGAATTTTCAAAAGCTATTACAAATTAATAGGTATTTTTTTTCTTTAATTGATAATACAAAATAGTAAAATTCAATAACTTATTTGTGAGTCTATTCAGGTTCTCATTATGTGATATTTAAAAGACGAAATTGTGGCTTCGTTAAAAGGCTCAAACTAGAGACGCCTGGTACAACTAAAGAGGACATGAAGGAGGTATAAACATCGAATGGCCCTTTGGGAATAGCCTAAAACAAAGCAGTCCGAAATGATTTCTCTTGCAAGGTTGGAAGATCCTAGACTATCATCACGGATATACTCCAGCAAGTAAGTTACAAAACTACGACGCTGAACAAAACAAAAGTTGAATATTGCACATTATGTTAAGATACTAAAAACATTATATGACTAGAAATTTATTGCACATTATATGCCTGGAAATATTAGCATGTGATATGCATGCGAATCATATGCACGAGCAGTAAGAAAATAAAATCTAATATGCAAAAAAAGATATGATCACGTGAAGAATCTAGTTGATGTATTTTCCAAAGATAATACAAAGTAACAAGAATATTTTAATTTAATTGTTGTTAAAAAATAGTAATATTCAATAACTTATTTGTGAGTCTTTTTAGATTCTTACTATGCGGCCTTTAAAATAAAGAATCCCGGATTCGTTAAAAGGCTCAAGCTGGAGATGCTTGCTACCACTAAAGAGGACATGCAGGTGATATCAACATTGAATGGACCTTTTGGAATGGCCTTAAATAAGGCAGTATAAATTGACATCTCTTGCAAGGCTGAAAGATCGAACACTATAATCACGGATTTACTCAAGCAAGTAAGCAACAAAAGTACCACGATGAACACAACAATAAATGAATATTGCACAATATGCTGAGATGCTAAATAAGTTATATGACTCGTAATTATTGCACGTTATAAACCTGGAAATAATAGCATGTGTTATGAACAAGAATTATATGCATGATCACTAGAAAAAAATATCTAATACGAAGGAAAAGAGACAATTAGGTGAATAATCTAGTTGGTAAATTTTCAAAACCTAATACAAATTTATTGGGATTTGTTTCTTAAATTGTTAATAAAAAAAAGTAAAATTCAATAACTTATTTGTGGGTCTATTCAGGTTCTCATTATGTAATCTTTAAAAGAAGAAATCGTGGCTTTGTTAAAAGGCTTAAACTAGAGACGCCTGCTACCACTTAAGAAGACATGCAGGAGGTATCAACATCGAATGGTCCTTTGGGAATAGCCTGAAACAAAGAAGTCCAAAAGGATATCTCTTGCAAGGTTGGAAGACCCAAGACTATCATCACAGATTTACTGAAGCAAGTAAGCAACAAAACTACCACGATGAAAAAAACAAAAGGTGAATATTTCACGTTATGTTGAGATGCCAAAAAAGTTATATGACTAGAAATTATTGCACTTTATGTGCCCGGAAATATTAGCATGTGATATGCACGAGAATCATATGCACGATTAGAAGGGGAAAAAATCTAATATGCACGAAAAGAGACACTCACGTGAATAACCTAGTTGATGTATTTCAAAATGTTAATACAAAGTAATAGGGATTTTTTAATTTAATTTTTGTTCAAAAATAGTAATATTCAATAACTTATTTGTGAGTCTATTAAGGTTCTTACTTTGTCACCCTTAAAATAAAGATTCACGGCTTCTTTAAAAGGCTAAAGCTAGACACGCATAAGATATCAATACCAAATGGTCCTTTTGGAGTGGCCTTAAATAAACCAGTCCAAATTGACATCTCTTACATGGCTGAAAGATCGAAGACTATCATCACTGATTTACTCAAGCAAGTAAGCTACAAAACTTTCACGATGAACAAAACAATAAATGAATATTGCACATTATTCTGAGATGCTAAATGAGTTATATAACTCGTAATTAATGCATGTTATATGCCCGGAAATAATAGCATGTGATATACAGGTGAATTATATGCACGATCACTTGGAAAAAATATCTAATACGAATGAAAAGAAACAATTAGATGAATAATCTAGTCGATGAATTTTCAAAAACTAATACAAATTAATAGGGACTTTTTTCTTTAATTGTTAATAAAAAATAGTAAAATTCAATAGCTTATTTGGGAGTCTATTCAGTATCTCATTATGTGATCTTTAAAAGAAGAAATCGTGGCTTCGTTAAAAGGCTCAAACTAGAGACGCCTGCTACCACTAAAGAGAACATGCAGGAGGTATCAACATCGAATTGTCCTTTGGGAATAGCCTAAAACAAAGCAGTCCAAAATGATATCTCTTGCAAGGT
>JAULKM010059905.1:0-12372 GCA_032355605.1 Rubia tinctorum | reverse complement strand
AATTGGGCTTCAATTTTTGGCCCAATGGAAACCTTGCCCAATGCCCAATTTGTCTTCTACGGAACTAGTCCTCTTCCACTCTTCGTCTTCTTCGTGACTTCGTCTTCCAGACCAGAAGCGCTGCAGTAGAGCAAGAGCAGTGGCCGGACTCTCACTTCCAGTTTTCGGAGACTCTTCGACGCCGTTCCATTATCACCTCCAATCTTTTCTTGGGAGGGGCGGAGTTTAACACTTGAAACATTAATTTTACCGGGGCGTCAGATGAAGAATACATATATATACCCGCTTGTTTCGCCGACCCCCCCCCCCCACTCCCAATTCCGCCACTGCTTGCATGGTTTTAGATTGATATTGATTAGTAACCGTAGGTGTTGCTGATGGCGGGAAGGAAATGGGCAGAGGCGTTGGTTCAAAGGTTCATCAGAGCTCTCTGGTTCTTATTAAAATTAACAGCTCCAAATTTTTTTTACACCTTTCGAATCCTGTTTCGAATTTGGAACTGGTTTGTGACCACGTTAAAATTGCATTATACAATTATTAATACTTCAAAAAGTGACATTAATCAAGAATATTTAGTTGTTCTTTCCAACTTATACAAGTTCAATTTAGTTAAATATAGTTGAATTATTGAAATTTAATTCAATTTAGTAAGTATGCATTTCACCGTCAAATCATTTGAAATATATTTTATTGTTTTTTTCCTATATATAACTGAATAGTGCACGTTCCCTGCTTGCACGCACCACTATATTCGTACATGCAAGTAACATGCCTGCTTGTTTCGATCCAAATAATTTTGCATAAAGTTGATCTTATACTAAGAATGGAAGTAAGGAATCCAAGCCACAGCATGCATCATTAGTATCAGAAAATGGAAAGAACAGGAAAATAATGAAATTATATTCACAAATGCAGTAAATGGCTATTGATTATAAAATCATAAAAATGATATGAAAGGGACATAGAAAAAATAAATAGGACTGCCAGTGAATACAAAATCGAAATAAAAAATAAAATAATTCCATTCCAAAAGTAGAAGCTGTTAATATTCTGATAAAAGAGTGATTAAATAAATTTGGAAAGGCTATGCAACTATAGTACATGATACATCAGAATTTATATCATGCTAGGTAATAAGAGGTACAGATAAATGGTAACAGTAATTACAAATGTTGAGAAAAAATGCCTCTCACAAGTTTCACTGTAAGGATTTTGTGTTAGGGTTAGGGCTTAAAACTCTTGTGATTCCGGCGTCCTACACCAACCACCATGAAACCGGATAAATTACTCGAACAAACAGCCTCATATGCTGGTGCATGAGTCTCTATAGAGTTTTCTCTTGCTTTCCTCTTGAAATTAGATGTCGAGCAGGGGTCTAATAATAGTTTATTAGATGTTACACTTAACAAAATTTTATTTTACTATCACCTATGCATGTATAAAAATTCCCCACCTCTTCTTTACACGTGCACGTTCCATGCATGCACGCATCACTCTATTCCTGTCGTGCATATATTGTGCCTACTTGTTTTGATCCAATTCATTTTGCATAAAATAGTTAAACTTGTGTAGCGGAGATAGGATAAATTTCATGGAGCAAGAACTGAGAAGCAATTTTTCATGGGGCGAAGATATGCAAAATTCCAACGAATATGGATTGATGAACCTTATTATCAGCAAATGAAGTTGGTTTATATGTGTCGTATAAGGTCATGAAATTATCATCTAGGAAGTGATAGTCAAAAACAAAAAAATCAAACACGTACAGAGTCTTAGAAGAGATCAACACACATGATTTAATCTCAAATTTAACGAAAAGAGTAACTATATCCCAATACTTCAGTCCTGGAAACCAATAACAGGGGATTAGTACAAAAGGACAGCAAAAAAATGTTAAAACAAACAAAAACAGAGCCTCGAAACATTATTGTATTCCGGAAGAAAGATAAAAAAAATTGGAAGGAAAATAAATTATTATAAAGATATTTTTCAAGTGATGTTTTATTGTTTTAATATTATTGTTAAAACATGCAAGTATTATGCACAAATACATGGGTATCATGCAGGCACGCATGCTGCCCAAAGTTATTTCCATTACAAAAGGCTTGACTATATTTCATGCAACATTTTCTTTTCTCCCATGCTTCTCGCAAAAAACAAATCCCACATTAATCAATCAGATTGCATTCACTCACTAGTTTATTTATGCTGGATAAACTATTATTAAATAATTCATCTAGTTGAGTGAACATTCTGTTGCATATTATTTTGAGATGATCAAAATATTTTTTGAATGAGCATTATGTTATTTTGACAATTTGGCTTCACCATATTGGCTATCTCTTTGGCAAAAATAAGGTAGAGGGAAGCAAATGTAGCCTATGCATGGTATGGGACGTCTGCTAGGGTTTTGGAGTACATTCTAACTGGTCAGGTTGTGGTGCCTGATGAGATGGAGAATCTCGATTCTCCAATCTAGGGTTGGTGCGTACCTGACACCGGCCCCGGCTTCTGCAAGATTGAGGTATGTACTAGCATTTGGTATTTATGGACACGATTTCTGACATTATTTTGGTTTCAGTATTATTAATTGATCAATTTCTTGCAATTATTTTTAAGTGTGTTTTTTGGTGAATGCAACAACAATGGAGAAAAATATCCCATTCTATACCGAGTCATACTGGGGAAACCTGAATTGGTGACAATACCCCCTAGCCTACAGTCTCCTTCGAGTCCGGCTTATGACACATGCGTGGATAGTTAGGAGGAACCTAGGCCATGTGTTTTAATCTCAAATTTTGAGAAAAAGGTAACTGTATCCCAATACTTCAGTTCTGGATACCAATGACAGGGAATTAGCATAAAACAACAGAAAAAAGGGTGACAAACAAAAATAGGCATCGTCTATTATTGTTTTCCATAAGAAAGATAAAAAATGGAAGGAAAATAAACTATTATAAAAATTTTTAAGTGATGTTTTATTATTATTAAACCATGCAAGTTTCATGCACGAATGCATGGGTATCATACATGCACACATCCTTGCAATTAATTTCAAGTTTTTTTGTGAGTACGATGACAATGGAGAAAAACATATCAATCTATCCGAGTCATACTAGTGAAACTTGAAAAGGTGACAATACCCCCTAGACAACAGTCTCCTTCGAGTGCAGTTTATGACACATGCGTGGATAGCTTGGCGGAATCTAGGTCACGTGATTTAATCTCAAATTTCATGAAAAAAGTAACTATATCCCATTACTTCAGCCCTAGAAACCAATAACATGGGATTAGCATAAAACGACAATAACAAATGGTAAAACAAACAAAGACAAAGTCTCGACTTATTATTGTTTTCCAGAAGAAAAATAAAAAATATTGAGAGGAAAAATAAACTATTATAAAAATATTTTTCATGTGATGTTTTATTATTTTTAAAACATGCAAGCTTTATGCACGAATGTATAGGTATCACGCACGCATGCTGCCCAAAGTTGTTTCCACTAGAAAGAGACTTGACTATATTTCATACAACATTTTCTTTTCTCTTATGCCTCCCGCAATAAAAATTATTCCACATTAATGAATCAGATTACATTCACTCGCTAGTTTAATTATATTGGATAAATTATTATTAAATAATTCATCTAGTTGAGTGTACATTCTGTTGCATATTATTTTGAGATGATCAAAATATGTTTTAAATGAGTATTATGTTATTTTGACAATTTGGCTTCACCATATTGGTTATCCTGTTGGCAAAAATAAGGTAGAGGGAAGCAAATTTAGCCTATGCCTGGTATGGGACGTATACTAGGGTTTCAAAGCACATTCTAACTGGTCAGGTTGTAGTGCCTAATGAGATGGATAAATCTTGATTCTCTTAACTAGGGTTGGTGCGTACCGGACACCGGCCTCAATGTATGTACTAGCATTCGATATATTCTTGAACATGATTTTTGACATAATTTTGTTTTCTATATTATTGATTGATCAATTTTTTGAAATTATTTTCAAGTGTTTTTTTGTGAGCGCGACGACAATGGAGAAAAACATCTCATTCTATGCCGAGTCATACTGGGGGAACCTGAAGAGGTGACAATACCCCCTAGCTAACAGTCTCCTTCGAGTCCGGCTTTTGACACAAGCATGGGTAGTTTGGCGGAACCAATAATCTCAAATTTGATTAAATATCAAATTTTACGTGATTTAATCATGCATGAACGGTCACATGATTTAATCTCAAATTTCACGATATCCTAATACTTCAGCCCTGGAAACCAATAACAAGGAATTAGCATAAAATAACAGTAACAATTTTTTGTAAAACAAACAAAAATAGAGTCTCGACTTATTATTGTTTTCCTTAAGAAAGATAAAAAAATTGGAAAGAAAATAAATTATTAAAAAAGTATTTTCAAGTGATGTTTTATTGATTTATTATTATTAAAACATGCAAGTTTCATGCACGAATGCATGGGTATCATGCATGCACGCATGGTGCCCAAAGTTCTTTCCATTACAAGAGGCTTGACTATATTTCAACAACATTTTCTTTTCTCCTATGCCTTCCGCAATAAAAATTATCCCATGTTAATGAATCAAATTACTACATTCACTCACTAGTTTAACTACGTTGGATAAATTATTATTAAATAAATCATCTAGTTGAGTGAACTTTCCTTTGTATATTATTTTGAGATGATCAAAATATGTTTTAAATGAGCATTATGTTATTTTGACAATTTGGCTTCACCAGATTGGTTAAATCGTTGGCAAAAATAAGGTAAAGGGAAGCAAACTGGGACGTCTGCTAGGACTTTGAAGTGTATTCTAACTAGTCCGGTTGTGGTGCCTGATGAGATGGAGATTCTCGATCCTCTTAGCCAGGGTTGGTGCGTACCGGTCTCGGCTTCTGCAAGATTGAGGTATGTACTAGCATTTGGTATTTCTTGGACATAGTTTTTTACACTAATTTGTTTTCACTATTATTGATTGATCAATTCCTTGCAATTATTTTTAAGTGTTTTTTTGTGAGCGCGACGACAATGGAGAAAATCATCTAATTGTATGCCGAGTAATATTGGGAAAACCTAAAGAGGCGACAATACCCCCTAGCCAACAGTATCTTTCGAGTCTGACTTATGACACATGCATGGATAGTTTGGCGTAACCGAGGTTGTATGTGGTTTGGCCGGCAGACATGAGTACTCATATTACTCTCGAGGTTGTTGTTAGCTTCAAACTGAATATGTTTATGGTAATAGCTTAAATTTGTGGTGCAAACTATGGGGGAAGAAGTTTTTAAGCTGCGGGTGAGGGCACTCTTTGGTGACAAAATTGTGCAAGAAAGTTAGCAGTTTGAAGAGTGAAGCGTGAGATACAACCTAGGGTTTACTTTCATGATGAATTTATAACCTTACCATTCTCTAAATGTTGTTTTTGTTGTAGTAGCAGTTGTTGTATTTTGGATGTTGTTTTTGATGTTGCAGTAAGTTTAATTGAGTTCATAAACTATATACATCCGTAATATGTTTTTCCTTTTTTAAAATCCTAAATTACATGTTTTGCATCGGCAGCATATATCTTAGAAAATGTAGAACATTGTATGGCTCAACTTCATCAAGCTAACAAATTAACTAACAAGCAATATGGAATTTTAGAGGATTAATCCGCCTCAATATCTGTGCAAAAATATTTCTTCATATCACAACCGCGTAAACCCAAATAATAACTTCCTACATAGTAAAGCAAAGTCCCACGTGATTTAGATTTCACCATTAAATCGTTGAAGTTAATTCCATTTTTATGTTTCAAATTCATATGTAAACGTGCATCTTCCATGCATGCACGCATATCACCTTATTTGCACGTGCATGTAACGTGTCTGGTTGTTCTTATCCAAATCCTTATTGGAGTTGCATGTTGAATCAAAGGAACAAACAAATAATAATGGTCACAAAGGAAATGTCACACAAGAACATGGAGCTAAAGAACAGGAGGCCTAAGTCCTAAAACAGCTTCCTTTTTGGTTTACTAGAGGCCTTGCATCTAGGCTCTGTTTAGTTTGGTTTATTTGGTATTGAGTTGAGTTTATTTGTATTCAAATGTGCTGAAAATTATATTTATTTGGTGTTGAGTTGAATTTATTGGTTCTGAAATGTGCTGAAAACAAACCTAACCGTACTTAGACAGCACCTATACAGTGACAAAACAAAAGAAGGGAATATCATGTTATATCATGGGATGGTCCTCCTGTTGAAGGTGTCCCGACCATGTCAAAAACTATAGATGATACTTATTTGAAACAATTTGTGAGCTGTGAGAAACTCGTTCAATTTCATAACTTCTTGGTACTCATTTAGTGCATCCTGATACTCATCATCTTCATGTTTCTTCTTCTCTACAGGTGTATCTTCCTACGCAGTAAAAAAAAGTTCAAGTAATGTATATCTGAAGCTAAAACTAGTAAAAAATATTTTTCATGTTTAGTCAATCATGTTTACATTATAACTCTGTTTGCTGACAAAAACAAATCTCATTTACAAAACTAATATAAATCTAAAATACGCGAGCCAAAAGTAAATCTAACACGATTTTGATTTGTAATGCATATGAACATTTTTATAATTTATTTCTTAAAAGAATTTTATTATCACTAAAATTTGCACGTTCCATGCACAAACACATAGGTATATCACTCGCACACATTATGCCCAATTTGTTTCTAAGCTAATCGACCAAAATCTTGTAAATATTTTCTTGGTGTGTTGTTTTGTTTACTGTCGAATTTTATATGATATTTGGTTCACCATATTAGTTGTCTCGTTGATAAAAACTCCACCTCAATATTTGTGCAAAAATATGTATTCATATCACGATCGCATAAATTCAAATAATTAATCACTAACTCACTCCATCTTTCAATCGAACCATAAAATCAATAGTCATTATTATAAAAGAAGCAAAACTTACCAGTGTAGTAAGGGTATTAAAGGTAATGTTGGAAGGCGGTTTTATAAATTTGTGGACCTGCATTCTGTGATACGTTCAATTGGAAGAGAAACTCAGTGGAAATAGAACTTCAAGTTGCTCTTATGTTCTTCCTTCAACCAAATTCCATCCTAATTTTTATACTCACTTTTTTCCTTCCTTTTAAATTTCCTTCTTCACGCTATTCTTTCCCGCAAATTCCCACAAATTCCACATTTTGATCCATCGTCTCTTCTTCGGCGACAGTGTGTTGCAGACAATTTTTTAGACAGTGCATTTGCAGACAATAGCGACTAAGGTGAGAATGACGATGGAAGGGAGCCCCGTTGCATGATCTCCTACCATGGGATAATAACTTCAAAACATTTTGTAACAAGAACCATAGTTCTTTTTAGGACCACAATGCCGCGAGGAGGAAAGTGTGCTTAAAAGGCATGATCTTGGTAGGTTTTTATGTGACCATAGATTGATATGTTGAAAAATGTGTTTGAATGGTTTGAGATTCATGTTAATTGGTATTTGTAGATGTTGCGGATGATCGAAAGGAAATGGGAGAAGTGTTGGTGTAAAGGTTCGTTTGAGTTCTCTAGTTCCACTTGAAATTAAGAGGTCCAAATTTTTTTAACACCTTTCAAATCATGTTTTGAATTTGGAATTAGTTGAACGGTGCTTTTATAAAACTGCCTTTTGTTGCAAACAACGGATGATAGGGCAGAGACGACAGCTATTGACAGTCTCAGCGTGAGAAACCATTTTTTTGGGATTGTTCCTAATTGTCTAATTCCAAATACCAATCTAAAAATATATTTATGTCCTATGTGGTAAGCAAATATTGGATTAAGAATTTTCAAAATTTGGAATTTTGGTTTGATTTTTCAAAATCCTTATTTAACCAAACTTACTTGGTTAATTTAAAGGTTTGAAACTTGAATTTAGTTTGCAATAAGAGCCAAAGATCTTGAGATTAAAAGGTATGGTTTCAGATGTTAAGATTGATGTGTTTATAGGTTTTGATGTGGTGGGATTTAAAGATTGATGTGTTGAGAAATTGTTTGCATTGTTTTAGATGATGGGAAGAAAATGGGCAGAGGTATTGGTTCGAAGGTTAACTGAATTTAAGAGTTCCATTTTACACCTTTCGAATCCTGTTTGAATGTGGAACTCATTGTGACCACGTTAAAATTGCATTGTACAATAATACTTTGAACAGAAAAAAATGACAATACTTGAGAATATTTAGACTTTGTTCCGTTCAACTTAACGAAGTTCAATTTAGTTTAGTATGCTTAGATTATTGAAATTCAATACATTTAGGTGAGTATATATTTCAACATTAAATCATTATAAATATTTTATTTTTATATTTTCTATTTATAACTAAATGTGCACGTCCTTGTATGCAAGGAGATGCGGATTTAGCATGGGGCATGGGGTAACCATGGTAAAAACAAAATAGGGGGTATTAGTATTTGGTTACCCATGTAATTTTTTTTAACCATTAATATTAATTATATATATTTTTAATAGGGGTATTAGTATTTTGTTATCCAATTGAAAATTTTCTGGATTTGCCACTCCATGCAAGCATCACTATTTTCATATGTGCATGTAACGTGCCTGCATGTCTCCATCCAAATAATGAAATAGTTGATTTTATCTTAAAATAATGGATCTGGAAGGTTATTACCGAGATATGGAAAGAACGGGAATGGTGTGAAATTACATTCCTCTAGACCATCAGCAAATGCAGTAAGTGGCTATTGATGGAAGATCATGAATATGATATGAAAGGGACAAAGAAAAGAAACATAAAACTGCAGTGAATTTAAAATCAAAATTAAAAAAACGTAATTCCATTCCGAAACTAGAAGGAAATTAAAATTTTAATTAAAAAAAGTTATGATTAAACATATTTGAAAAGGCTAAGTAAATTATATGATATGAATCTCCTTGCGAAAACTCTGATTTGCGGAATTTAAATCTTTAACCGAATGAAGGGATCTTCAAACCCTCACCAAATCGCACAAACTGATCACCAACTAGCTCTCGGGATTGATGCTCAACTAGAAAATTTGCTTGTTAACTAGCCCACAAGATTAACTCACAAATAAAGGGTTCTTTGTTCACTAACTAGCCTGCAGGATTAGTTCACAAAGGGTATTGATACTTAATTAACCCGCAAGATTAAACAACAATGAAAATTGATCGCAAGCAAAGGGTATAAACTCGAAACTATGAATTTTTGATTAATAATAATGTTTATAATTTCGTGGATGACTCCCCTATTCATAAGGTAGAATTCGGCTTGTGCAAATAGAAACTGGAATGACTTATGACAGATTAAAAAAGGTAAAACCATATCTAACTACAATACCTAATTTAAATATAATAATGACCATATTCATCAAAATAAATCAATCCAAATATTGGATGAATTATTGAATGAATCTACCTTATTTAAACCTACCAAATGTAATTCTAATCAAATCAAAACTCCTAAATTACTATATTTCAAAATTAATTTCTAATATCAATTTTTACTACACCTTAAAATGTATAAGTATTATTGCACGTTAACACTTGAGAATGTATTTTACTTTTACTATATTTTTCTTGTGTGTAACTAAAATTGTGCTGTTAGTGGACTTTTTTTGTAGTGTGATGTTTGTGTTTGTTTAAATTTTGCGGTTTTGGATGCTACGTACATTCAGATTCTAATTGCGAAGAAGGTTTCGTTTTTTGCTGCTGGAGGAAGGCTGCACGAATTAATCTATACCAATTTTATAATCTATAAAGTTGCGGAAATGCAAAAAAGAGGTAAAGCTTTTAGCATCTTCAAGATTACCTGTTCAAACTCTGAGTTAGTAATATTAACATTTTCAACTAGTAGATTTTCACTTGCTCGTTCCACGCACGAATACATAACTAGCACGCACATGGCGCGAACATTGTTAATTACCAAATGAATTAAGAGAAAATATTTACAGTGTAGAAGACAATGAATTTCAAAGATTTGAAGAGATTAAGAATTCATTTTAATTCAATGGATAACAAAGCATTTGGGCGGACGTCGCAAGTATGATTTCTTTGGACACCTTGATGCAGACGATGGTGCCACCAGGTTGCAATGGCAGATTCTGAAACCTCTCGTGTGTATTCTGGAACACACTGAGGCGCCGCTTTGAGAAGGTGACCTAACGGCGGCTCTTGGTTTATATCAGCTCCATCTTGATAATCAGGTGGTTTTCACGCCATTTCGAGGTTGAATTTTTTGCATCAGTTTCGATGGAGGAAGAAGGAATTTATAGGGGTTGGGTTTAGTTTCGCTTGACTGATGCTGTAAACGGATGAAATACAATATTTATTATTCCTACAATGTAATTTTTGTTTCAAGTGATGTATATCTAAACCTAAAACTAGTTTAAGAATATTTTTCATGTTTTGTAAATAATGTTTGTATTACTACTCCGTCCAAGACAAAAAAAATCTCATCCATAAAACTAAAATATATGTGATTGAAATAAATCTAATACAATTTTTATTTGTAATGCATATGAATATTTTTATATTTTATTATAAAATTAGCACGTTCGAAGCACAGAAACATAAATATCATGCACGCACGCATTATGCCCAAAATTCTTTCTATGCTACTCGACCAACGTCATGTAAATATTTTTTTGGCATGACGCGGATTACAATCTATTTTCATATTATATTTGGTTTAACCATATTAGTTTTAAAAAAACTCCGCCTTTATATTTGTGCAAAAACATTTATTCATATCACAACCACATAAGCACAAATAATTAATTAGTACTTTACTATATTTTAAAGAGATGTTTTTTTGTGAGACAATCTAAACTTGAGACAGGGGTTTTTATGCAATTCTGACTATATTCTGTTTTCAAGGACATATTTCTAATAATTTTATAAGAACCTATCTCTAATAATTTTATAGGAACCTATCTCTAATATTTTTTAGGGGCTTTTTTGTCCAATTTTTCCCACCATATTCCAGCCATCTGCAATCTGCAAAAAAATTTAAAAACAAAAATTTTTTTTTAAAAAAAATGCAAAAATGAATATGACAATCGAGCTGAAAATTATAAACATCACCGAAAAATAGCTAAACATCAACAAAAAATCATAAAACATCAACTAAAATATTTGAGCAAAAAACATATAAAACAACAAATAAAACAACAAAAAATATGTAAAAATCAACAATCAAAATGAAAAAACGTCGACTACAACTAACAAAACATAAACTAAAAATCATAAAAATATCAACAAACCTTCAATTATCAATTTGTTTTTTTTAAAAAAACTACAAAAATCAACTAATATCAACCAAAAGCTAAAAACATCAATTTCTAACAACTAAACTTCACCCAGAAAATGAAAAACACCAATATAAGAAAAAAACAAAATATCAACTTATGTCACCCAAAACTAAAAACATCAACTCGTATCACCTGAAACTCACTGAGAAAATGGAAAACATCAACATGAGAGGAAAAAAAAGAAAAAAAATCAACCCATATAACCCAAAAAATACAAAACATCGACTCATATCAACTAAAACTCACGCGGAAAATGAAAAACATCAAATTAGAAATGAAAACTAAAAACATCAATAAAAAAACTATGGTATCTCAAGAGTATAAATTATTCACTTAAAAAATCATAAAATGTCAACGATTCTTCAATTTTTTAATAAAAAACTTACAAATATCAACCTATATCGCCAAAAAGTTACTAACATCAACTCCTAACACACAAAGCTCATCCGGAAAATGAAAAACACTAAAGTATGAAGAATGATACTACAAATATGAACTAGTATTACCAAACCCTCAACCGACAAATGAAAAAAACTGCAAATATCAATCTATATCAACCAAAAAAAAAGAAGACAAAACATCAACTAATATCAATAAAACCTCACCCGAATAATGTAAATCATCAACATAAGAGAAAAAAATACAAACATCCACAAAAATTCAACAGTACCTCAAGAATAAAAATTGTTCAAATAAAAAGGACCTAGTGGGATTTGAACCGGTGTCAACAACCTCAAAGCCTAGAGCAATAACCACTACACTAAACACTCTTTATTGAACATACACTCAATCAAATAATATTACATCTCAATGCGTACATCAAGAAAATAAATACTTAAAGTAACGGTCAAAGTGAAACTTGAACCCCAAACCTCTAAACTCAGCAAGAGTACTAGCCACTAAACCAAAGAACATTTACTAAACTTATACTCAATCAAGTAGGTATTAAATCTCAATATATCTCTTTGAAAAAATAAAACTCAAAATTGAACCTCACTTCAACATGAGAAAAAAGACACTACAAACATCAATT
>JAULKM010059896.1:0-12373 GCA_032355605.1 Rubia tinctorum | reverse complement strand
TGTGTCTTGTGTTTATTTACTTTACATACTTGGTTAGGTTAAGACTACGTTGGAACACAGGTTAACTAGATTACGCCCAAAATGGTAAAACTATTTTTTCATAAGGCATACAAGATATACAAGAATGGCGGAGGGCACGACAGAGGATGGAAATATCATCAATGGTTGACAAAAGTTCAGGCGCGGCGAGCGGCGAATCTGCGGTGACGACAACAGAAGAAGAAAGGGTGACGGGCTGCTCGGTCTCGGCATCTAGGGTTTCGATCAGAACTGGATCTGGAGACTCCATTGAGTAGCGGCGGCAGCGCGTGAATGGACAATGCGGCGGCGAGTGAGATCGACGGAAACCGGGGGCGGCGGCGCGTGAAGAGTAGATGAAGCGGTTGAAATGGCGTTGGTTTCTCGGCTGCGGCAGTGGTGGTGATCACGGCAGTGCAGTCAACGAAGGATGGGCGGCGGCGGCGGCAACAAAGGTATTTTATTTATGAAATTTTTTCAGAGTTCTCAAGATTTAAACTCTGATATCATGCAAAATATGAACGTGTGATTTTATTAATGACACAAAAGACCTATATATAGGCAGCATATACATAATCACAACTGGAAAAATATTCTAACTAAGACACATAAGATATACAAGAATATTCACAAAATATCTTCTACATCCTTGTTTTTGCCACCATCATCGTCCACACCGACCACCCAAAGCTGAATGTCAAGGTGGTCCACGTGAACCGGCTGAGCTCCGGCATTGCGAACAACCTAGCCGCTGTGAACCTAACAGCGATATTAGAGTTCAAGGTTCAAGCTCAGAAACCACAACTTCAGCCGGTACAGATTTATGATTAGAATAATAAATGTGGTATACCCAAAGGTCCGAAACATAATTATGCGCAAGGCTAAAATTGAAAATGGTGTCATCTTGGGGAGGAAGTTGGTGAGGATTAACACTGTTGTTAAGATGAAAGCGGGTGATCATATGACAAAATTCGAGTTTTCCTAGTGAAGAGGGATCTGGGAACTTAGTGAAGATGAAGCGGGAACTTGGTGACATATTCTTTCCCAAAATTGTAGATTGGGTCTGAATTAAGTATCATGATTAGTTTCTCAGTTTAAAACCGGGAACATGACCAACGAGTTTAATCTCTGAAACCTTTTGTTTGGCCACAACAACTATGAGATTGAATGATCAAATGGCTCAACTTAAATGGATCGTCTGACATAAACTCTTTGATCGCCACTCCATGGGGTCGTACAAACTACCTTGCGGGAGAGCAATTAATCCGAGGAGCACTCCAGTCAAAGGTAAAGATTTATATTGTTACTCCCCTACTCACTGCTAATTACTTTAAAGTAGCCAGTGGCAAGTATGGGGTCGTCCACAGAGATACTAAAATGTGAAAGTTAACTACACACAACCCATAATCGGGCATCACTCTGATTGTGTGTCGGGAGTAGGTAGTGCGGTAAACATAAGATTGTGGGTTTTAATCTAACAACTAAGTATCATGCAAACAAAAAATATTAAACTATAATTAACTAGCCTTGGGTATATTTGCATAACATGACCGATGAATGACTTTGATCCTAGATTCTATCACACGTTAGACATATAAACCTATCTTATGTCCATGTCACATAGTGTGGAGATAGTTGGGAATTCTCAATACCTGTCACACAAAGGTTTGTCTCCACTTTCTAAAGTTACCACACCGCCTCGTAATTAGGGAAATTGTGTTAATCGAACTATGGATCTTCTCCTCTTTCCTCATCAATCTCACCCCCAATGCTAACGCGCGCCCGCTTAAAGGAATAAAACCTTAAGTAGGTCGCAACCATTAGATATAAGAGTGAGGAAAATGAGCCCAGGCACTCCACTATAGACACCAATCCCTAGGCCTAGAAAGGCAAAGAAATCAACATCTCGTGATGACACTAATGTTGAAATAAATCTAGTCGCTACACGACTACCCAAGTTTCTACAAAATGTCATGCTCACACTATTAGAGTAAGCTGAGGATTTTCCCCCGTTAGGGCGTCTATCGTCCCTAACATGAATAATTATTACGTGACGAGCCAATCAAGTTAGAGTCTAACGATTGAGACGGTACTCTCAGGATAACATGCATGCACTCACCTTCCTGACTCAAAAACCTACAATCGCCCTAACCCAACACTCCCACGGTATCAATTGAAGATTAGCACGATGGTATACTACGCATGAATCTGCAGGTACATCATAGAACATACACGACATATATGTTATAAGAATATAAAGCATAAATCAAGCACAAATATTCATAGAACATAAAGATAGGGAAATCTAAAAATCTCACAAAGTCAACATCTAGTTATGAATATAAATAATTCCCCAAATAATAAACTACTCTAAAGACATTGAATCCAAAGTAATCATTGGATTCCATGTCATAGGAAAAAACTAGGAAAAGTAAAAGATGGGGGAGTTAGAATCATTCTCTCTCTACCTACTCTTGAAATTAAACTATGCCAAAAACTTCAACTTCCTAAACCCTAGTACACTAGTGGCTACTTATATAGTAGGTGGGAATGGGCCTAGAAAATCCTAAATAAGTAAAAACCCTAACAGCCACATCGGCACAGGGGGAGGGATAGTGCACGCAAAAGTACACAGCCCGCCGACTGGATGTCCTTTTTGGCCAATAATGAGAATGTGGCATGTGCAAAAGCACGCGGGCCACCGTTTGGAGTGCTGATCTGGGTTTTCTATATGTACAGCCCATCAAAATCACGCGGGCCGCCTGGAGTTGTTACCTTCTTCTATTAAATGCATGGTCGCACAATAGCTCTCGGACCACGGAATGTAGTCCTTGTTCTTCATCTTTTAAGTGCACGGGTCGTGCAAAAGCTCACTTCCTATGCTGGGACTTAGTCTCTTCAGCAAATTATTTGGTACGGGCCATGTACAATGGATGGCAATGGGGAGGGGCGGGTACTGATTATAGTCCTTCCATACCCATGACCACCTAAAATTTTCATCCCTATACTCGCCCTATCACCCATGACGAGTACAACATTAAAATTCACCCCAACCCCATCACCAACTTGGGTATCCAAATCCACTTCAAATCCATTTTACTCATCCCATCTATATCTACAAAAACAACTAAAATTTTACTTACAATAATAATTTTAATAATATTTATATGAAAATATTATAAGTAAAACATGTGCATTATGAATAAATAGTAGTTTATTTTAAAGTAAATTAGTGTGTACATAACGAGTGTAGTGGGGTGGGATGGGGTGGGGCAGGTATAAACTAAAATCCATGCCCGACCTATCACTCATTGTGGGTATCATTTTCATACTCATACTCGTCCCACCCCCACTAAAACCACGTCCATACCCGACCCATTGGGGTGAATGCAAGGTAGACCTCCACCAAAACCTTCCTCACTACCATTCCTAGTGTTAATTTTTACTTCATTCCGGACTTGACTCATTTTTCTTTGGCGCATCAATCTACTACAGCATTTTTAGTTCGTGGCCTTCAATCTACTACCATCCTTGCTACTGCCCTTCTACTATCTACTACTATTTTTATGAATGACCTTTTACAGAGTCTGAAGTTCCTAAGAGCAATCAAGAAATTAAAGCTCACAAAAATGGATCTAGACACGTGTAGGGACATAGATTCCATTAGATATAAATTAAGTTACAAAATAAAATGAGGGATTTTGATATGAAATCCATGAATGGTCATCTATACCCATTGTAATGCTAACTCACCTAAATCTATTAATTTACCATACAAAAGATAACAAAAGATATGCTAAATATCTTAGGAAACACATGAATTTGACGCCTGATCAAATTACCTACACTTAAACTTTTACTTGTCTTTGAGTAAACAAGAACAAGCTAAGATCTAAGCGTAATATAGCTTGCAAAGAATTTCCCCAGAACACCCAAATTTTTTATTCCTGGATTACCCTAGCCCTCAAGACATAAGAATATCTCACACTTTCATATCCCAAAGAACCTAAGACAATCTAACCAACCAACACACCAAATCCAAGCGAGGTTTAGTCATGTGTATGTGTGATATAACTTACTCTATCGAAAGAAGCTACCAAACAACAAGCCAACAGGAGCATAGAATAAGTTTCAATTTATCTCATTTTCTCTCATTTTGCCAAGGAGCCCTTTTGGGTTTTCATCCAAGCTTCCCACATTTTTTATTTTTCAAAGATCACATCTCACCTTTTTCCACACCATTTGGCCTGTCACTTTTGCATAGTTTTTTCAACCTATCCGGGCATTTCCCATTGTTGCCTAAGTTGCCCTTTTAGGTTTTCGACTTAGACATTTTTTTGTAGCACAAAATGCCCCAACATAGGCTTCATACTACATGGATAATAAACAAAAGCAATAAACACAGAAATTTTGCTAGAATTCCTAAGTTCCTAACTACTCCATCCCACACACTTAAACCTTGACGTCGGCAGGTTTTGGGACCGACGTCGGCAAGTTTTGGGACCGACATCAGTCCAAGAAAGAAGGCCAACAATAGATGACCACAGATATAAATTTGTTAAATACCTACCTCGGCATCCATAAGAACTGACGTCGGTCATAGCTAGATGCCAAACGATAGGAGAGGATGGTTGTGACTTCGCACAAGCCGATGTTGCTAGTAAATAGGAGCATTAACCTTATGTGTTTTAATATATTCTAACATGTATTGATAATATTGAATCTCTCTTGTCTACGTTGTACAACATTAACCATGTTTGGGGGACTAGAGAAATGACGAATACGCGCTGAAAGTCTATCGATTACTCTCTTTGTCCTATTGCAACCAATTCACGTGAAAAAATATTTATGTTAAAATTGGGCAGTCCCCAAATGATATACACATAATATAGTCAAATGCATAATACATTAATCTCAACATGGAAAAATACCAGATCTACTATAAAACGACGTCACATGCAAGATAGACCGAAGTAACGGAGTCTGACTGATGAGCTACGTCAGACATTCATAGATGTTTTAGTCAATTCCTATCCAAAGCAATGTTGGTCAACATTCGGTCCCATATTGTATGGGATGATAAACTGCGAGCGACCTTGCACATTCAACCTATGTTCTTACGAAGATTTGATTATTGTGCAAAATCATCCCAAATCTAAGCCTTTTTTCTCACTCCTTACAAACATGGCATTATCTTGGAAAAACAAACAATATACACTATATAACATGTAACATAATCATCATTCTTTATGAAAATACTCAATCATTAATCAATGAAAATATATATATACACATATATAGAAGGCATGGTAATAAAATTGCTAAATGAATATGGAATGGATGGAAAACTACCTCAAATAATTTGAACCAGGTGATGCTCCATCCCAGGATACTTGTTGATGATTTAGAGAAGAAATTTGATTGAAATCTTTAGTGGTTTTAATGGTGTGAATGGAAAGGATGGTGTAGAGTTGGATTTGGAGGAAGTGTGTTGGAGATTGGAAATGGGTGTTGGTGTTGAATGTTATTGACATGAAATTGGGGTGGGGAAATTTTTGGTTTAAAATTTTGGCTAAAATTTTTGGTTCCTGCTGGAAATTTCAGGTCAACCGGTGTCAATCGGGTATCGTTTAGTGGTTCGTTTTGTGCGACGCATTTGCGAGGTCGTTCATGAGGACTACAGTCTAATTTTTGAAAAGTGTCATAAAATACTCCATGTTAAGTTTGCGTCCCCTTCCGATGACCCGTTCATGCTCGAATAGGAACAACATTGTCTGGAAAATATGAATAACAAAATGTTATCTCCAATTTTGCATTTCGACTTCTCCCACTTTCTAGGAGGGACCTAAGTAGATAAATTAAAATGTTCATCGGTTGTCCAAAACTCAATCACGGTCGTCCCAAAAACAAACTTTGTCACCCACAGTCAAACTTGTACTAATAGAGTGTAATATAGGAACTGGTCTTATTCCCACATAGACTTCCACAAGTTCTTCCCGAATAACCCATGTATACTTATAAGTAATCATATACAATTTACTCTAGAACATGTACAAGCGCTTTTCAAAATTTTATGGAAGGAATTTTATTAGCTTTTTATTTCACAAAAAAACAAGAATATGAAATTTCATGTGATTCTATTTGGTGGAAATTATTGTTCTCATAACGCTTATAGAAAAGGGTTGTTATTGGATTACTAACAAAAATGACTGCCGATTACCCCAGTTCACACTTCTCTCTTTGACAATATGCATAGTTTTCATACCAAACATTTGTCTAAATGTTTCGGTGCAGATTTCAGAAGCGTAGTTAACATGCAAGGAAGTTTGGGTCATAGTGTAATTTTTCAAATTTTTGTCATACACGGTCTGAGAAGATTTTGGTCCCGTTCTACTGACCCGTGCATGAAAAAACAGGAACATTGGGCTTGTGACTTGGTGAATTAGATAAGGGTATCTCTTATTTTTCATTTTGACTTCTCCCACTTTTTTGGAGAGACCTGAGTGCAAAAATTGAAAAGTATACCGGCAATCCAAAAATTGATTCCAATTTTCCCGGACGGGACCTTTGTCATCCATGGTTTGACTTACAATCCCAAAAAATAAAGAAACAGGCATGATCCCACGGAAACGTCCACAAGATCTTTCGATTAACCCTTGCATACTTATAAGTAATCCTATACAATTTATTCTAAGCCACGTACTAGAAATTAAAATATTTGATGGACGGAATTTCATTATCTTTTAATTCGGAAAAAAATTAGAATGTATAATTTCGTGTGATTCTATCTGGTGGAATTTATCAATCTAATTAATAACGCTCATCGTAAGGGAGTTAATGGAATACTAATAAAAATGAGGAAAGAATACCTCGGTTCTTTGATGCCTAAATCAGAAAAACATGATTGTAAAAACATGATTTAGATAATCGGGTATCTTTAATTTGCATTTCCTCCTCCTCCACCTTTTTGGAGGGACCTAAGTGTAAAAATTGAAAAGTTCACCGGTTGTGTCAAAATCGATTCAGATCGAACCGAATGTTAATAAAGTTCATTGAAATTTATAATTTTCAGTTAGTAGTATCTAATATACTATTATGAATTATTAAGGTCAATTATGTTTGTTTTGGTCAAACACTGGCCCAGTTGCTATGCTAGTGGGTTGAAATGGTGAGACCCACTTTCATGCTAGCCGACATTGGTCATATGTCGGTTAAATGTCACTAAAATCGATCGACATGCGACTAGCACAACTGAGGCAAAATTCACAAGGGTCAATTAATAAAGGCTTTGGTCAAACACAGTCCCATTACTATACTAATGGGCTGTAATGGTGAGGCCTACATTTAGATTAGATTAGATTACGTCGCTCAAACATTGGTCCAATGTCGGTAAGGTTGACTGCTATGCAACTTCACATGCGCCCAGGCGGAATTCATAGCGGTTCATGATGACTATATATATGGAGCCCACCTCATACATCATTTCAAACATTCAACATTCCCTTGAATTTCAACTGCCCCATGCCCATCTTCTCAAAGGTATGGTTTCTATATGTGGTTATATTACTTTTGTTTTGTATTTTTCCTTGAAATTGTTATGGATATGGTTTGTGAATATGTTTTTTATTTATTTTAATGTTTTGAAGTTTCTGTGGAGTTCTAGGTTGTACGAATTTGGGTTTCCCCCCATTAATGTGGCTCTTTCTTTTTGGTTTAAGATCTTTCTTTTTTCCTGTTTCTATTGTTGTTAGTGCTTCTGCTGTCTTTGAATGCGACGTCGCTGGTCCATCGGTCCTCCTTCATTTGGAACGATCGTCGTGCAGCGTCACGAATTCATATTTTTTCAGCTCATATTGTATGAGATGTTGCACTCTTGTCGGTTAACAAATCGACTATACCGAATGTTGAGCGACGTCACTAAACCGTGTCGACCATGCAATTATTTTGGACCAATGTGTCAATGATGTTCCTCATACATGTCGATCAAGTCATACTTTGGATTGACGAGTATGATCGACGCCTGGCCGACTAAAAAGTTTAATTGATTTTATTTCTACCTACCATTTTCTATCTATCATAATATTAATCATCCGTGATAATATGAATTTAAGGAATCATGGCTAACAATGTTGGTTCGAGTCATTCCCCTATTGAGGTGAGTGATTTTTTGTTTAGGTTTGAATTCCTTTTATTTTATTACATATACTCTAATTTCATTTTTATTAATTTCATTGACCAATGCAGATTCATAGCGATTTGGATGATGACCATCCGCGTACAACATTCGGTGATATCATTCTGCACTTTGTCCGCACTCTGACCCAGACGAACTTCGGGTCAATTCCAATTCTAGAAAGTCCTCCCTGTTACACATATATTTTGTTTTCAATTAACTTTTCTATAGATTACTTTCGTATGTACTAAATGTGCATTTATTTTATAATTCATTACGTCCCTAGCTAGATTGTAAAGCTCCCACCACCGTACAAGTTGTCTGCTGTGCTCAGATGCAACGGAATGGAGTACCACATGCATTACTCGGGGAACAGGAGAATGAAGACCCTAACGCTAAAGTGTTTTAGCTAGTTTCTTGATGTTGAGGAACTCATGGTTGGGGACACACTCTACTTTGAGCTGATAAATGGTGTCAGACCTATAGTTTTTAATGTTATAGTTCTTCCCCCCTAGATATAATTAGTTGTTTATTTGATAATTGATCCAAAAATTTATTTCAAATAAATTAATTCGTATTTGGAACTATATTTTTTAAGTATTTTAATATTTAATCTATAATCTATTTGTTGAGTGTTTTTTTAATGTTTTTCAATCCATTATATTTAACCTAACATATGGACAAAGTTTTTGTAGTAGGATCATTCACAAAACTAAAAAAAAATACTTGTGTTTAATGCATAATTTGTTTCAATCATTCTAAAACTAGAAAATTGTTGGGAACATTTTTTTAATAAATTCAAACGGTTGACCTGCTAGCTAGTGGCCTCATTGTAAGGCCCCAATAAACGTGCGACGTCGGTCACTGGTCGACACCTTGTCATCTAAACTGATATTAGTGCGACGTCACACCATACGATGTGGACATCACAAGAGTCCAAAACGACGTCGTTCCAAAACAGGCATAAATAAGGGGATCCTCGCAGTTCGTTCAACCTTCTCTTCACAAGTTTCCCGCGAATTCCAACAGTCTCCCCCCCCATCTCTCTTCACTTCTCTCTTGTACAAGGTATGATTTTTCTACTCTACTAAAAATTAATTTTTGTAATTGTTACTTTACATTGTTGGATCTGTGGTCTGTGAATGTCTTATGTTTTTTGGTTTTCTAGTTTTTACTGAGATTTTTTAGAGTGTGAAATTATCTTGAGTGTAAACCTAGGTACTATGTTTTTCTATCTCCACAAAGGGTTTTTGTTTAATTTTCCGTTGTGAAATTTTCTTTTTTTTCCGGTTTTATGTATTTTTTCCCTTAGCTGTCTTTGATACATGCGACGCCGATTAGATGTATGTTTCAAATCGGTTTATACGACTAGCGTGCGATGTTGTTCATTCTTATTTCTAGTAGTATGGTCTTCAGCATGAGACGTCGCACCTATGTCGGTCTGCCCTTTGGTTGAACCGACTTGTAACCGATGTCACATATTGGCATTTTAGTTTACTTTGAAATTGCATATGCGACCTCATTTTGGTGTGGGTCATATGTTTGGTTATGCAGACTATTGAGTGATGTCGCTGGTACATGTCGACCAAACCACTGCTTTGGACCAATATGTACATGCGACGCTTTGCTGACGTTGCACCGTGCATTTTTTAGGCTTACTTAACATTTTCAAATTTTGATTCAGGACTAATGATTGGTGAAGGATCGTTAATTGATGCTTTTTCCAAATATTTCTCCATTTTACATATATATATTTACTAACATATATTCACACTTTATATATAACAACTAATATTTTTTGTTTTAATAAAGTTTTCCGCACAACGGAGGAACTCAGAGCCCATTGTCTTCGACCTTAAAAAATATACAATGGTTGCTAATAGCCATGTTTCCACTGCACTTTAAAGCAGGAGAATTTTGGGAAAACCCCAACTTTGGTAAGGCATTTAAAATTAATATTATTTGTTGCTAATATATATAATTCTAATGTTTTTTTGGGTGACTTAGTAAATCCTGAGGGACATTGTACCACTCCTACCGAATGATAAGACCCTAGTTATGCTGAGGTGCTACGGGACAGAGTGGTGCTTGAACTACTCGGGGGGTTGGAAGATCAAGGCCTTTTCCCCAAAGGATTTTGGAGAGTTCCTTTCCGGAAATCTCCTACGCATAGGGGACACCTTGTTCTTCAAGGTTCTAGAAGCTAGGGCTCGATTGTCTTCAAGGTCATCATAATGCGAGCTAATTGAGTTGCAATTTCTATTCTGTAGGAACTAAAACAATTATTAGTCAAATTTATGTAGTAATTGTAAGGATAATTTCATGAACAATTGTTTTCTAATAGTTTAACTACCTTATTAGAACAATATAAAATTGAGTGTACGTGTGATTTGATATGTGCATGAGTTTAAAAACCATTTTCAACCGTACCATTCAACAACATTTTCTACAATAGTTTCAAAAACCATTGAAAAAATAATTTTGTAGACCTAGGTCAATCAATCACTTTCAAAGAACAATAAACTATAAAAGTTAACCGAGGTAAAACAAAACAAAAATATCAATCAAGCAGAAAAGATATGGGAACTTACTATGTGACTGTGTGAAGGAAGCAGTTTGGTATGAGTGAAATGGAGTGGAGTGTGGATGATGGGACATTGGGAGGAGAGAGAGAAGCCAAAACGGGGAAAATGTACGACCTTGGTTTCCTTTTTTTCTTTCTTTTCTATTACCGTCAAATTCTTTAATTGTTGGTTGTTGTGGTTTCCCTCTAATCCACCATTTTCAATCATAGCATAACAAAACTCACCATTTTAAGTATTGAAAAAATACTCCTCTTTTTTCAATGTCAACCTATCATTTACATAACTGCAACGTCGATCGACCATCGCATTACATGTCGGTTAAACAACTTACAATGCGACTTCAGTAGGCTTTTTTAAACAACATATGCGACGCCGCAGGCTATTCGGTAGGATTATTTACTTCATTTATTTAACATTTTACTTCAGTTAATATAATAAATGAGGTAAAAAATATATTATTTACCTCGGTTTTATAACCGTGGTAATAAATATTATTTACTTTGAAAATTAAAATAACCGAGGTAAAAGAACTTTTTACTTCAGTTATTTGACCTAAATAAAAAAACCGAGGTAGAGGCAAAGTAATAGGTCATTTTTCTTGTAGTGGTTCCCAATGCATCATACAAAGTGTAAAAATCAAAAGTGAAGTAAGGAACACTTAGGAACAAAAAATGGTCACCCAAATTACTCCAAGAGATATAAAGCACCACTCCTATGAAGAATGAGTAATGTCCCAAAGACAATCTCCTTTTTCCTTTATCGAAGTGGTGGAGAGAACTTCGATGTTTTCACCAATAGCGTTGGATATGTGGACTCCTTGTGCCATCCTTCAATAAAAATGTTCCCTATCAAAACAACAGAAGACCAGGTGTAATCGAGTTTCTAGAAAAAATTATTTAAAAGAAAAATTAGATAATTTTAAAATGCTACCAATGGGTATTTTTAATGTCTTCCTCATGACTTATTTACCTTAGAAGATTCATTCATCGATTGGATCTTCAAGGAGGGCATTTTCCTACTCGAATAATCCCAAATTCCCCAACTCGGAATAAGGTATCAATATTTTCCTAATGACTAGCAATTTGGTGCCATCATTTTCATTTTCCACCTCTGATGCACTATGAGGATATACCTTGGTCACCACACATGGGCTCGTCCACCTTGACCGCAATTTTCTCGGAAAGAGATGAAGTCGAGATTGGTAGACAATGACCTTTTGTCCCACCTCAAAGTTTTTTTATTATTATCTTATTGTGCCACGCTTTCGTCATTTCTTTGTAATTATTTTTGTTGTCTCATAAGAGTTGTGCCTAATCTCTTCATGTTATTCTAGTTGCAATTTCCTATGTTCTCCAGCTTCATTCAAGTCCATATTTAGGTGTCTCAAGGCCCAATGTGTCTTTTGATCGAGTTGAACCGGGAGGAGGACGACCATGACTTGCCAGTGTCTACTTTCTAGTAGCTTGTAGCAATACGGTAGCAACATATAAATCTTTATCTTCTATTGTCGCACTCGTTTCGATGATGTCTGTGTGCACACCAAATTTTGGCATCGTTATCGAGGAAGAGGCTTATTTTAATAGATCATTAGCGTAGT
>JAULKM010059885.1:0-12374 GCA_032355605.1 Rubia tinctorum | reverse complement strand
TTACCATTTAGGTAAATGAAACTAAGGCTTCTAGCAAATGCTTCTGTGAAGATGTTTAAAAGGAAAGGTGAAAGCGGGTATCCCTCTAGATGGCTGAAAAAACCCAGTGGGATTGCCATTTATTAGAATGGAGAGCCAAGCACTAGTAATACCATTCATAATGTTTCTAACAAAAACTCCATGAAAACCAAACTTGAGTAAGATGTTATTTAAAAACCCCCAACTGACTCTATCAAATGCCTTGGTAAGGTCAAGTTTGATAATACAATTAGGAATTTTTTTCTTTTTAAATTCATAAATCTCATAATCCCTTGTAAGTAAATTACATTGTCAGAGATTTCATTTTTTTCATGATAGCTGTCTGTTGGGGTGATATAATGGTTGGCATTAGGGGTTTTAGTCTCTCCATCATAACCTTTATAGGATCTTATTGACCACATTAGACAAACTTATGGGTATATAGTTATTAAAGGTTGTTGGAGTCATTTTTATATATCAATGTAACCCAAGTATTTGTAATATCCCTTGGGATCTATGTACCAGATAGAAAGTCATTTGTGGCTTCTACGATATCAGATCCCAGAATGTCCCAACATGTTGTGAAGAAATTAGTGCTAAATCCACCTGGACCTGGTGCACCATTTAGACTGAAAATAGCTGCTTTAACCTCATCTAAGGTAGCATGTTTTATAAGCTGGGCATTCTAATCCTCAGTGATCAGTGATGGGATGAGGTTTAAAAAGGGTCTGTAGTATGTACCAGTTATGATATCCTGGTCATCAGTACGTAGGTTTTTAAAAAAGCCTCAGCTCCTGAGCCAATTTGATAATGGTTATCTAGCCATACCCCTTGTGAGCTTTTAATTTTGGTGATTTGCAGCCCAGATCTTCTCTATTTGACTATCTTGTGGAAGTAACCAGTGTTTTGGTCACCTTACGTGATCCATTTAACTCTACTTTTCTACTTCCAGAAATGCTCCTGTTCTTTTAAAGTCCTTAAAAGGGTTGCCTTAGCTCTATTGAGACTGATGAATTCAGTCTGTGATTTAGAGTTTTGGAAATTAATTTCTATTTGTCTAATGTCTTCTTCGGCGTTGATGACATTATCATCAATATTGCCAAAATTTTCTAAATTCCATGATTTTCAGTTTGAATAAAAGGCTTAGGAGGGTGGTTGAGAGATAGGTAGTGACCAGTTGTGTTTCACAAGGTCATAGAAATCATGCTTGAGCAACCAGGTATCGATGAATCTAAAAGGCCCAGGGAAAGATTAAAGTTTACTACTGATACTAACTAGTAAAGGTGTGTGATCAGAGGAAAATCTATTCAGAGTCTGTATGGAGGTTGCAGGGAAGGCTTCTCTCCATAGTTGTGTGCTAATGGCTCTGTCTAGCCTTTTAAAGGTAGGATTATGAACTCTATGATTGGTGCAGGTAAATAAATTTCCTTCTGTATAAACTTCTTATAGGGCATTCGATGCCATAAAATTATTAAAATCAGCAATACTCCTAGAGTTGGGGGTTGATGGTCCTCTGTATTCACTAATTTAGGAGATAACATTAAAATCTCCAATCAATAGCCTTTTATAATTAGGTAAATTATGGAGATCAGACCAAAATTCATGTCTATCTGCTCTATTTGTTAATGCATAGATAAAAATGATTTCCATGTATAGGTTTAGTTCAGGGTGGGAGAAATCAACCATTAGGTATTGATTAGACTGTTGTTTAATCTGGATGTTAATATTTTCAGGCCACATAAGCCATATTTTCCCGTTATCAGAAGGAAAACACTTACTGAAATGAATTTTTTGTCTAAAATTATCACACTCAGTTATTGCATGCATAGATTCTATAATGCAGATAAGATTAGGTTTATGCAGGGCCTTAGGATTTTTAAGTCTTAGGAGATAAGTGTTAATACCCCTAACATTCCAGACTAGCATATGATGATTAAGTTTTTTACAATCCATATTTCTTGCTCTTTGAGCTTTTAGAAGGAGTTGTGAGAGTCATCCTATTAAGTTGGGAGAAAAAAGTGGATTTTTTCTTGTTAGTTTCAACTTCAGAAGAAGTAGCACATACCTAATCCTACTGAAAGTCTTCAGAACTTGCATTTTTTTGCTACCACCCTGTTTTGTCTCATCACTCAATAGAAGTAATCTAATTTTTAAAATAGGTGATGCTCTATCTAAAGGGGGGCATGAAAATCATTAGTAAACTGTGAGGCCTATGCAGAGTTCATTGTCAAAAACAAATCATCTTTTGCATATATCCTAGTAACAGCATTATGCAAATTTTTAAGAACAAAATCATCAAACTCTGGTGTAGAGTAGTAACTCTGGCTAATTTATTTTTTGTTTCCATCTGCTTGTTTATGACAGGGAATCAGCTTCATATTGTTGATAGCAGTGATTCCATTGTTACTATCACATTTTTCATCAGCACTACTAACAAATTTATTGGTTTAAGGGGTACAAATGACTTGTCACTACTGATTATTACAGTAGTGGATGTATTTAAGCTGGATGGAGATGTTGTTATGTCATGGGAGTCTAAGTATCTATCTGGAGAAGAGGCAATCAAAATTGATTTGCCTTTGTCTATGCCCTTCTTAGGGGAGACATCTATCCCAATTTCTAAAGCCTTGCTAGTAGTAGGAACATCAGTAGGAATCTGGGGAGTCATGTTTTTCTCATTTTCCTCTGATTCCTGAACTAAAACAGTTAGTGGTTCATTAAAAAATGACCAGTTGGTTTCCAATTATACTTAGGCATCAACTGTGGATTTTTTTATCTTGCATTTCTGAATATCATGTCCTAATTTAGAGCAGTGTGTGCAGTAAAGTGGAATGTCTTCATATTCAATATCATATCTTTTGTTATCCTCCAGAGTGCCCAACTTAATTGAAGTGTGTAGTTTATTAACTAGGTTAATTTCTACACAATTTTTTATAGCCAAAGGCCTTGTCAATGCTTCAGTAGCAGCATCCATTTTCAAATAAGAGCCAATAAGGTTGCCAATTGATTGAATTGAAGAGATATTGTAATAGTAAAGATGGGCATTACAAATGGTTACCCAAATTGGCACGATAGAGGAATCAGAATTGGGTGAAATGTTTGGAGTCCACCAAAATACCTTCATTGGATTACCATTCATCATCCAGCCTCCCTTTATCCAACATCACTGGAAGTCGTCTCTGAGCTCAAACCGTATCAAAATGTGCTTGAAATTCACTGCCCAAGCTGAAAATTGCCTTTGAAGCCTGCTGTTTTGAAAGCCTTATGTATTATTTCTATCGTTGGATGCCCTTTTGGGAATTTGCCAATTAGATCATTTCTATAGTGCGAGGCTAGTTGCTGAACTTCCAAATCCGAGTAGAGGCATGCCAGATCTCCCTTGCGTTCGGTGATTGGAGAGAGGTTTGGGTTACAGGGAAGCATTTGGACAAGAGGGGATGGGCGGGAGTTGAGATTTTGGGCGTATGATTTGGGTACGCCGGCTATGGTAGGCGGTGGCTCCGCCATAGAGCGGCGGAGCGTAGTTGAGCGTTAGCAGCAGTTGTAGGTTAAAGCGTCATTATCGGCGAGAGTATTAGGAGGGAGAGTATCTTTGAATGAGTGTTATAATGAATCATAGATAATAATTTAGTTTGTTAGTGTTTGGTTAGAATTTTTAACAATTTTCTTTACCTATTTTACCTTGAATTTTCCCTAATTGCCTCAATCGAGATTCTCTAATCCAACCCCGAGACATGACTTCCTTGACTTTCCTTTATCAACTATTCGCCCATACTGAACAACCACGAGTGACTCGTCTTCTACTTTTGCCATCCACGAGCCACTGTTTCAATTGCCTTTTTCACTGTCGATGACCATCTTCACCATTAACGAGAGACTGCTTCCAATCTTCTTCTTACTATCCAAGTGTCTTCTCCAAAGGCCATGATCATCTTTAAATTTCTGACAAAAAGGTCTATACAGTACCATAATCTTTAGCTGGAATGCAATCCAAATAGGAAGACAGGTGCTAAAATTGACAGATGCAAACCTAGATCAGGTACGTTGATGTAGTTTAATCACTTTCTTAACGTTAGTTGTGGAATTTCTAAACTTATATATATGTGTGTTCGAAATTGGTACGACAATGAACTCTCTTCGCTTCACTAACATTGACTCTCTTTAATGTTCAATAATTGAGAGGGAATTTTTATGGAAACCCCATAATGCCTCAACTTTGCATTATTACAGAACCTTTAACCTTTACATTATTTTCAGAGAACACATTATGCCCCTTCAACCGATCAATATCCCAACTAATATTTCACTTCATCCATCAATATACACTTCTCCTAAAACTATGTGCCATTTTAAAAGAGGCCAATGTTAGTGAATTAGATGGAGTATTACTTTCGACCATTTTATAATAGGGATATATACAAATATAACCCTACATACTTGAGAGTAAGTTCCAATATAATTCTAAGATAATATTTACTACAAAAATAACTCTAACTAGTTGATGAAAGTGCCAATATAACCTTAAGACATCATTTCTGGCTTTGACCGATGTTGACCGCACAAAAAATGACCAAAATGCCCCTTGGTCAAAAATCTAAAAGTGTTAAGACAATTTGGCCTTCGCCTCCTCTAGAACCCACCACCCCCACCCCCACTTGGCCACCACCCCACCCTCTCCCCGCCACTTCTACCAGGCCACCACCCCACCCCAACCCCCGCAGCGTCGCCTCCACCCCTAGCCCAAGAAAAAAGTTGCAACGCCACTTTTAGCCGAACCTGGCCACCAGCCCACTCCCTAGCCCACTCGCCACCTAGCCCTTCTGCGATGCCACCTATCCCCTGCTGCTCACCACCTCCGGTCAAACCTAGCCACCACCCTAACCACTAGCCCACTCGTCACCCAACCCTGGCAGCGCACCACCTACGACCGAACCTAGCCACCACCACCCCCTAGCCCACCCACCACCTAGCCCCCGTCGAAACCCTACCCCACCTAGCACCCAGCCCCGCCGCCACCTAGCCCACTCACCACATATTCCCTGAAACCCCGACAAAACTCTAGCCCATCTGCCACCAACCCAGGCTGAGGGAATCGGAGAATGATGAAGAGAATCGGAGAATGGACAAGGTGAAGAAGAGAACCAGAGAAAAGAGAAAATCAGAGAAGGTGAAGAACAGAATTAGAGAAAATCACAGAAGGTGAAGAAGAAAATCGAGATGAAGAAAATTATTTTAGGGTACAATAGTAATTTAATTTAATTTTCAGTTTTTCTTTTTAGATATTTTACAAAATTCCGGCTAAAAGTTGGCGGAATGTGTATGTTTGCACCTACACTTACTATCTAGGGTTATATTTGCACTTTCAATTATCAAAAAGTTATATTAACACTTATGTGAATTAGATAGAGTTATAAAGCACTTATATCTAATTAGTAAGAGAAATTAATTTTGTAATCATTTGAAAATGATATAAAACATGGATATTACTTAATTGAAACTTTGAGACCGATATACGTATGCAAGTGAAAACATATTCGAAAGATAGTAATGTGGAAAGTTTTTTATGCCTGGAGTACACAAAAACTGTTTGTATTTGTCTAATGTGGGCATCATAGTGGATGTTAGAATTTACTGATGGGGATGGAGAGTGGACCTTTACAAGTAGTGGGGAAGTTGGCCATGCCAGGAGGAATAAATGATCAAATTAGTGGCGAAAATAGTAAGAGAATTTTGTTTTTTTATTTGGTTTGGTTAAAAATTAGAGATGATTTGAGGCAGTCTAACATTTATGCAGAGACCTTTATGCAATTCTACCTATATTATAATTTCAATGGCCTATCTCTAATATTTTACATGGACATATCTTTAATAATTATATAGAGACCTATCACTAATATTTTTTCAGGGATTTTTTTGTCCAATTTTTCTCATCATTTTCCCGCCATATGCAGTCTGCAAAAAAAATCAAAAAAAAAATATTATAAAATATTTTTAAAATGCAAATAATTAATATAATCATCAAACTGAAAATTATAAAGATCAGTAAAAAATAACAGAACATCAACGAAAAATCATAAAATATAAACTAAAAAATTAGAGAAAAATATTAAATAAAAATGCAAAAAAAATAGATTAAAAAAATAAAATAAAAATCGATAAAAAATTGAAAAAAGTCGACTACAACTAACAAAATATCAATTGATAATCATAAAAATCATGATAACATCAACAAAGCTTCAATTATATATATATTTTTTAAAAACTATAAAAATCAATTAATATCAACCAAAAGCTAATAACATCAATTCCTATCACCAAAACTTCACTTAGAAAATGTAAACATCAACATAAGGGAAAAAAACACTACAGAAAATCAACCTATGTTATCAACTCATATCACCTAAAATTCATCGAGAAAATGAAAAATATCAACACGAGAGGAAAAAAAGTAAAAAAAAAATATCCACAAATATACCCAAATATACAAAACATTGACTCTTGTTAACTACAACTCACCCGGAAAATGAAAAACATCAACATAAAAAAACTAAAAACATCAACAAAAAACTACGATACCTTAAGAGTATAAATTATTCACTCAAAAAATTATAAACCGTCAAAAAATAATTTTATTTAAAAAACTACAAATATCGACCCATATCACCAAAAGAGCTACAAACATCAACTCCTAACATCTGAACCTCATTCAAAAAATGAAAGACATCAGCATCAAAAAAATAACACCTGAACCTCATTCGAAAAATGAAAGACATCAGCATCAGAAAAATAACACTTGATTTAAAAAATGAAAAACATCAGTATCAGAAAAATAACACTACAAACATCAACTCCTATTACCAAAACCTCAGCCGGAAAATGGAAAACATCAATATGAGAAAATTTTTAAAAACTACAAATATCAATCCATATCAACCAAAAAAAGAACAAAACATCAACTCATATCAAGTAAACTTCACACGAATATTGTAAAACATCAACATAAGAGAAACAAATCTACAAACATAAGCAAAAAGTTGCAGTACCTCAAGAATAAAAAATCTTCAAAAAAAGACCTGGTGGGATTTGAACCCAGGTCACTAACCTCAAAGCATAGAGCAATAACCACTACACCAAAGAATCTTATTGAACATACACTCAGTCAAATAATATTAAATCTCAGCATACACATCAAGAACATAAACTCCATAAATTCTTCAAAATAAAGTTCACGTAGAGATTCGAACTCGAGACCTTAACCTCAACAACAAAAGTGGCAACCACTAGACCAAACAACATTTTGGATCACATATTTAGTCAATAAAACAACCTCAGCATATCACTTTGAAAAAATAAAAAATAAAATTAAACCTCACCTCTCAAACGCCGAATCTCATTCACCGTCGACTCCGCCGTCCGTCGCTGATGTCGACTCCGTCGTACGCTGCCGGCGTTGACTCCACCGTTCGCCGCCAACCTCGACTCCTCCGTCTGTCGCCGACGTCGACTCAGCCATCCGCTATTCGCCATCGACTCCGTCTCCACCGTTGTTGTCGCAGTACATGAGCTACATGCGTTGTCCCCAATTTTCTGTGCATGGATGTCACACGCCTGATCATCCTATTTGTCGCGCTCCTCTATGACTCCACTGCCGCCTGTAATTCCTCTGTGACTTCGCCGCTGCCATCGCTGAACCACCGAACAACCTCCTCTGGACATCGTGAATGCAATCAAAGTGCCTTGCACTGTGTTGAATTGCAGAAGAAGAAGATCGCTCCGACGTCGAATTGCAGAAGAAGAAGATCGCTCCGGCGTCGAATTTCAGAAGAAGAAGACCGCTCCGGCTCACTCCTTCTCTGTCGCTCAGATCCGCTAATAACTGCCGCCGTGAACTAAAAGAAGAAGAAGCACGACAACGACATTGAATTGCAGTGCCTAGGGTTTCGCATCGTCGAATTTCAGAGAATTCCGGTGAGATTCCAGCGGAGGCGGCAGAAACCGCCGGATTCCGACGGTAACCATCGGTCGGAGGTGATTTCCGATCAGGAGTAGGAGGAAAGAAAAATGAAAAATCTTATTTTTTTGTGATATATATAGTGCTTAGATAATTGCACAGTAGGTCCATAAATAAAATTTATCAGCATATTTAGAAAAAAATCATTTTCATATGAAATTTCTTATAATTGCACAATAAAGCTTGGCCTAAAGTTTAAAATGTGTAAAACAAGACTTCCTGTAAAAATTATGGATTCTGTATATCATCTAATAATAATCAGAATTAGATCAATGATGACGTGTTGCTGTGTGGGCTTGAGAAATGATACAGCTTTTGCTTTCACCAAGATTTAATGATATGGGAGTTCAATTTCATTTATCATTTTATAAGAAATTGAATAATGGTGTATTTGGCGAGTTCTACTTAAAATTATAACTATTTTAGTTGAAAAAGTGAGGAAAATCAGTTTTACTTTTTTTTTTTAAATCTAAATATAGCTTCAACTTTTTAAAATTTTAACATCTTACTGAATTGTTAAAAGTGTGTAGTTTATAAGTAAAACACACCCTAAGTTATAGTAAGTAACGTGTTAGTCTTTTATCGACAATCGAAAGGTTAGTTCATGAATTAAAACATAAATAACACAAGTGGTGGATGGAATTGAGATACTTTTTTGTAGTTAATTTTTTGGGATTAATTTTAAAAGGTTCCCAAGACTACGACATCTCTACAAAAAAAGGCTTATAATTACAATGAACACTCTCCTTCTTCCTTCTTTGGGTTTTGAGGTCCTTTTACAATTATTTTTATTTCAGAGTTAATTTTAAAAGATTTTCAAAACTGAACATTCTCTTCCCTTCCTCCTCCGATTCCTCCCTAGGCAAAGAAGGACTCTCAACATAATCCAACATGAAACACATAAAATATCGATAAGAAACTGCATAACTTTTATTTAGAAAATGATTTTTTTACACTATTTGTTTTACAAACGGATCCGATATATAACATTGAAAACTAAACCGAACTAATGTAATCATCTACTCAAACAAAATAAATCACCAGGATTTCATTTAAAAATATTCAACTCATCTAAATCTTAACAAACACTACAAAACTTCAAAAACCACAAATATCAAACAAGTCTGTTGTTCTACACTTGACATTTCCTATCCTTTGAACTTCATCCAATTTCCATGGCCCACACAAAACTTCCATCGCCCACCTATCAACATCATCTTGACTCAATGATTCGCACTCCGCGGGGTTGCTAATAACACCAACCTTGCGAGAGATAAAATTAACCCGCAGAGCGTTTCACAAAGATAGAAATTTATATTGTTGCTCCCGTACTCACTACAAACTACCAAAGGGTAGCTAGGGATAGGTTCAAGGTCGTCCATCGAGATGCTAGGAATTTAAAAGCTAACTACACAAGACTCGTAATTGGTTCATCAATCCGATTGCGTGTCGGGAATAGCTAGTGTTGGGGGGATGAGGGGTTGTCTACAAACTACTGAAGATGCAAACCAAGAGAATAAACTATATCTAGCTAATACTTAGGGGATATTTGCGTAACATGATCGGTATGTGATTTTGATTCTAGATTCTATCAAATGCAAGACATATAAATATATCCCAATGTGTATGTCATATAGTGGGGTTGAAAGTCAACACTTCCCAATTCCTGTCATACAAAGGTGCTCACGTCTATTCCTATCAACACCACTTCCCTAATTAGGGAAAGAGCGTCGTGCGATCCAATCGATTTGCGCTCCTCTTTCCCCTAAAGAATCACATCCCGGGCCTCCATTATGAACGATTTTCCCTAGGCCTACGGATGCAAAGGAATGGGCATCTTATGATGACTCTAAGGTTGAAACGACAATGGTCGCTAAACTACAACCCTAGTTGCTACAAACCATTATGCTTATCTATCGGGGTTTCTTGACCCAGTCAAAATCAGGCATACACGCAAGTGAATTCAATGCTCACGGCCTATGTGTATACACTCACATAGCCAGGACTCACGGTCATGCATATCCTAACCGGACACTCCCAAGGGAAACATGGCTAGCGCAATTCATGATACATACTACAATGGTGTATCAAAGAGTAAAACTAACATGCATCATTTTAAGAATGTAAAGAACAAGTCAAGCATAATATTCATACACATATAAGATAGGGTAATCTAAAATCTCACAAAATTTCTACCAAGTCATGGATACAAATAAGATCCCCAAGCAAAATAAACTACTCCCTAAGCATTGAAGAGAGAAGAGAGAAGGGCAAAACTAGGAAGAGTAATAGAAGAGAGAAGGGTTATTGCCTTTCTCGATCTCTCTACCTACTCTTAGAAAACTAGGAGAAAATGAAATACAACGAATGCCCAAACTTAAACCCTAGTAGACATAGGCTTCCTTATATAGTAGATAGAAAATGGGCCTTAAAGAGACCCAAATAGATAAGAGAAACCCTAACTAGGCAGCGGCACAGGCCGTGCAATAGTTCACGGATCGCCGGATGGAAGCTTTTTCTCGATTTTCTAAATGACGCGGCTGTGCAATTCTTCACGGGCCACCGGCTGGGAGTGTTTTTTGATGTTCTTAACGGTGCGGCCCGTGTGATACCTTGCCGGCCACCGGCTGGAGCTGATTCCTTGGCTTTCTAATGGTACGACCATGTATAACGTTACGGGATGTGGGCTGGTGTTCAGATCTCTAATCTTCAAGGTACACAAGTTTTGCAATATGGTATGACCTGTGCTCATACTTAGCCGCACAAGCAAATAACATAGCACGGGTCATGCAAATTCTTGCAGCCCATGCCCTTACTCAGGCACCATCAATTGGGTTGGCATGGGTCGTGCAATAGAACACGGTCATGCCAGTCTTAAACTTCATCCGGGCTTCGACTCCTTTCTCCATGGCGCATTTCCATCTACTACCACGATTAAGCGAGTAACCTTCGGTCTACTACCATCCTTGCGAATGACTTTCTAATATTTACTACCATCTTTGTGAATGTCCTTCTACTCTGAAGTGCTTACGAACAATCTATAATGAAGCTCACAAAATAGGATCTAGATGCTCGTACGAACATAACATCCATTAAGTCTAAATAAATCTACAAAACGAAGGATTTAGGCAAGAAAACAAAGGCTATCTAAACCCCCTGTGATGTAAATGCAACTAAACCTAGCAATCAACCGTACAAAATATACTAATAAGTTTGCTAAATGCATTGGTTAACACATGCTTCTAGGTGCAGATCATTTCCCCCATATTTAAACCTTTACTCATCCTCGAGTAAACAAGAACGAACAATGTTCTAAGCAGAATATAGCATGCAAAGAATTCCCCAAGACATTCAACATTTATTCCAAAACTACCCTAGTTTCCCCAAAGATGTAAGGATCTCACAACTCTCACTCCCCAACGAAGTTAAGGTAACATATCCAGCCAATCATACCAACAAAAAAAAGTGAAGTTCACAAAGATGAGTGTGAAGCTAAGTTAATCTACCAAAATGACTTTTTAAAAGACACTCAAAGAGACCCATAGGATTTTTCAATTTTTTCAATTTCTCTCATTTTGCCTTGGACCCCTTTCAGGTTTTCATCCTAGCATCCCAGAAATGTTTCATCACTTCTCACATTTTTCACACCATAGCCTCTGACTTTTGCATAGGTTTTTCAACATATCTGAGCCTTTTTCAGTTGATATTTTGTTATTTATAGTCGATAGTTTTCAAATTTTTGTTGATATTTTATGTATTTTTAGCTGCAATTTTTAGTTGATGTTTTATGATTTTCGATTAATGTTTTGCTACTTGTAGTTGATGTTAATGATTTTCAGTTCAATGATCATATTGATTTCTTGCAATTTTTATTTATTTTTTTGATATTTTTTTACAGATTGCAGATGGAGGGAAAATGATGGGAAAAATTCCTGAAAAAATATTGGAGATAAATTCTTGAAAAATTGTTAGAAATATGTCACTGAAATTAAAATAGAGTTAGAATTGGATAAAAACATCTACCCAACGTTTAACCTGTCTAACAAGATACCGTCTCATGTTACGATCTATTTCCATCGTTGTAATTTAACGAAGTTATCTATATGTAACCTAGAATAGGAGAAACATTACAAAGTTTGGTCGTTGGTGGGCAGCCCTTATGTGCAAATATGTTGGGGGGTTGTTCTGTGATTATCAAGTTCTCCAAGCCTCAAACAAAGCTGATTTCTCTAGTTGCGTGAAAGAATCCAATTCCTCAAAATCCGCTACTGTGTTTTCAGTGAGCTGCCATATCTCCTAAAATCAAGTCCAATCAAATCTCCTAAAATCTCGTCTCCTCTGATCC
>JAULKM010059884.1:0-28362 GCA_032355605.1 Rubia tinctorum | reverse complement strand
CACACTTAAGAAACGTGGTGATCCTCAAATGTTTTCTATCCATATAGACTTCAAAGGTAAAATGGTCAATGATGCTATGATAGATTTAGGGGCTTCTGTAAATGTGATACCCTATACCCTCTATTAAGATCTTAACCTAGGAGAATTTCAAGAATCTAGGGTAATCATACAACATGCAAATCATTCACAAACAAGTCCAAAGTGGGTAGTTAATGATGTTTTGGTTAGGGTAAAAAAACTAGTGTTTCCGATAGATTCCATGTTCTTGATATATTGCATGATGAGACGTGATATTGTTGTTTTATTAATACAATTAACCCCTTTTCTTTACCTTGTTTTGTTGGTTGTTTTACAAAATAGGGGTTAAAAATCACTTTGTGTATCTATTTTCCCTAATTTCCCTAGTGTGTAAGCATTTGGTGTCTAACTTCTTCTACCTTTATGATTTGGTCGATTCCTATGTGTTTTGTGAGTTTAATTGGAGACCATCATGAAGAAGGCTTGGAAGTGAAAATCAATTGCGCCCAGCGATGACCTCCAAAAGTTTGGCGCCGCTGCTGGGGAAGAGACGTATAATTTTATGTGTTCAGGTATAGTGTGAATATGTGCTAGTTGGTTTGTATTTGTTTTTTATTTGACTTTTGGTTGGCTTGGAGACGTATTGTAAGAGTTTTTAGTGTATGGTTTGTACTCGATCTTGTTCGCAAGAACTCTACACTACGACCCTGAATTAGAGTTAAACCTTAAGAGGGCTAGACAGCTTTCCTTAGAAAGTGTGAAGAATACCCCTTCTATTCACCATTTTGACGAGTCTAGTATATTCATGGAACATGAAGATGAAAATATTGAGGGATGGCATCAACTCCTCATTTTCAAGAAGGTAATGTTCCTATGATACAAGTTCCTTTGAGGGAAACCTAGGTTCATAATCTTGAGAAACAACCGATGTACATCACATATCCAGCGGTTGGGCCTAATGGGCCTTTCGAGCAAAAACATGGGTTGATACACTTGCTACCTTATACCTCGGTAGGCAAGGGGAGGATCCCAATAAACATCTCTTTGACTTCCATATGGTGCATTGTGGTATGATTCCCGGGGGAGTAAATAAGAAGCTACACAAGTTGAAGGCATTTCCTTTTTCTCTGACTGTAAGGGATTGACTACATTATCTTCCTTCCTAGAGCATCAACTCGTGGATAAAATATTTGAAGAGGAAGTTCCTTGCAAAGTACTTCACGGCCTCCAAATCTGCCACTTTGAAGAAGGAGATTAGCAACATTCTTCAATGGAAAAAAGAGTCATTTTACGACTATTGAGAGAGGTTCAAGAAGCTCCTTTCAAGTTGTCCGTACCATGGCTACTCAAAAGGAAACTTGGTGTACTACTTTTACAATGGTCTACTCAACGAGGATCAAAGATTAATGAGGGGAGCTTGTGGTGGATCCATCAGAATTAAGAGTTTTGGGAAGCTATAGAATCGTATGAAGATTTGGCCAATGAGACAAGGACGTTTAGCTCAAGGTCCAACTTTAGAAGGCAAAACCTGAATAACACAAATGCTACTTCCAACAATGAGAAACTCGAGGATCAAATGTTGGCCCTCACTTTTATAGTGAAGTCTGTGATAACTGAGTCCGGATGGGCCACACATGAAGTCATGTGAAATTTGTTCATCGATTGGCGCATTCTTTGGACACTTTCCCTTGTTTGCAAAATGACTAGGTCGAAGAGGTGAGTGCCATAGGATATCAAGGAGGTCAAAGTTATCAAGGAAACCGAGGCTACCAAAATAGGCCTTACAATGCAAATTGGAGGGATCATCCAAACCTTAGGTACCAAAATGCTCAAGGGGGGAAAATGCTCAAGTATATTTCCCTCTACCATAACAATACTGACTTCCTCAATCACAATTACAAAGAATTCAAGACAAGCCCCACCATCAAGGTGAAAGTTCGGAGATGTTAAAGGACGAGGTGATGTAAGCCTTTGGAAGATTGAGTCTTAGTGCGGAAAAATCCAAAAAAAATCAAGATAAGACTGACTCAGGCATAAAAAACTTAAAGACTCAAATGGCACAAATTTTGAATCAGATGGAGTCAAGATATTCGGGAAAGATTCCTTCTCAATTGGAACTTAAACCTCGCCAAAATGTTAGTGCCATCTCGTTGAGGAGTGGTAAAGCGGTGAAGAACCCCCAAGGAAAAGATGTTGAGCGAGAGCTTGAGAAAGTAAAAACTTTTGAAAAAGAGTTCGAGGAGTTGATCAAGGAGAATGTGAGCAAGGGGAAGGAAATATAGGAAGAAGCCATTGCACCTAGATCGGGATCAAACCCTGAGACATCATGCCATCCCCACAAGAAAGAGAAAATGGTGGAGATCCCCTCTTTTGTACCATAACCACCTTTTTCATAAGCCTTAAAGGATAGGAGGAAGAATGAGGACAACAAATATATCTACGAAGTCTTTCGTAGATGCGATGTAAACATTACACTCTTGAATGCTATAAATCAAATTCCTAGGTATACCAAATTTCTTAAGGAAATGTGTGATGTCAATAGAAAACAAAAAAAATGAAGATTAAGCATAAGAGTGGAAAGAGTTAGCATGTCTCCGCCTTGTTTAATGATGAATTACCTCCTAAATGTGATAATCCGAGAATTTTTTTTACAATCCCTTGTGTAATGGGATAAAAACTAGTTGAAAATTCCATAATAGATCTAGGTGTTTCAATTAATGTGATTCCACATTCTTTAAATGAAAGTATAACTCTAGGCACTTTGCACAAAACCAGGGTTGTTATCAAACTAGCCAATCACTCTATCATATACCTAAAAGGTATTGTGAAAGACAAGTTGGTAAAAGGTATTTCCTTGACATTCCCTGCCGATTTTTACATCCTTGATATGGATAATGATTATCAAGCTATGCTTATTTTACTAGGTAGACCATTTTTAAATACTTTAATGACAATAATCTATGTGCACAATGGGACACTAACTATGGAATTTAATGGTCAGAAGGTAGAATTTGACACTTCAAATTCTATCGATCATCCTAGTAGATATTACTCTTTCCATGCTATTGATGTTGTTAATCATATAGAGCAAGATGTGTTAAAGACCAATGGTACTAGTTCCTTGAAAGTTGCCTTAGATGATGATTTAAATGGTGATTCAATTGCATATGTTGTGAGTACTAACTTAAAGGAAAGCAACGATGATGAAGAATCACTTGGGGAGGCAATATCAAACACCCCTAGTCTGTTCACGGTGGAACCTACAGAATCAGGTTTCCCTTCTTCTAATGAGAAGACTTCGTGGGGTGACTGTAATCCACCACCAAAAGAGCTTAAATGTTGGTTTCTTGGGGAAGGAGAGAAACCCCCGGTGGTCAATTCAAGCAAAATCATCCTTGATCAAAGAAGATAATTGTTGATCATGTTGAGGAAGCATGAGTAAGCCCCCAATTATGTTCATGGAGCTTTATTGGGGGGTTGGCGTGGATCTGAGAATTTTGTCCCAGATTAAGGAAAAGAAACAGATTTCCTTGATTTGTTTTGTGAATGACTCCTAAAAAAGGAGTACTTTGTTGGGAGGTCATCGTCGTACCTCTCAAAAATATAATTTATGAGTTCTAAATGCTTTCTAACTACAATTAAGTAGATAGTGGCAAATCGGGGTCGTCCACGAAGAAGAGGGGTCTTCCTAAGGGTTCATGTATATAAGGGTGAATACTAAGTTAGATATATACATATATATATATATATACATATATATAAGAAAGCATGTAAAGAGGGAGGTTTTTGGTTGGTTTTTCTAAGTTATGAAATTAAAGAAAAGTTAACTAGCAAGCAATGTAAATCTACTAAATATGAAACAAACTACTAAGAAGAGATTAAACACAAGTTACAGGACCTTGGGCTCAATTGATTTCCACTTCCAAGCCTCTTATCAATCCTTGAACATACAACCTATTCAATACTGTAACAAAGTTTTGTGAAGATAAATCTTCTATCCTTCTCTGATAGTAGTTTACAATAGTGAATTCGACATCTCTTGCTAAACCTCAGTAACGAACCCTTTAGTCGAGAAGCACCTAAAGGTATTCCATTAATGGCATTGAGTACGAAGAATCAACAAGTTTGGTAACACTTATAAACACTACACCGTGTCTAAGAATTAAACCAATTCATGCATTTACACAAGATTAGTCAAGAACGATCAACGTTCATAGACCTCTCCTATTTGCTACACAAAACAAACATGACAAAGAGTTCGACACTATCACATTCATCTAGCAATTATCAAATCATCAACACCATTAGAAGCTCTAATTCATGCTAATGGATTCCATATCAAAAGAGGGGAGAATTAGCTACTTTCTTCCAACCCTAACAAAGAATCATACAAGCAATTCATATACTCAAATTTCCAACACCATCAATGGATTCAACAACCAACATTCAAAGCACAATAAATGCACAATAGTAAAAGCATTAAATAGCTCATAAAGAGTTCTCAAGACATGGGCCTGGAAGCCTTAATCAATTGCTCCCAAGACTAAGTTTAGTTGCTAGAAGTCATACTAAACATTAACAACAATTCAAAAATAATGTAAGATAAAAATAAGATGAAAAATGGAAGAAACTAGGGTTTTCAAAATGCATAAATCTGGAAAGAAAAGTGTGTGAATGAGAGAGGATATGATGGTATTTATAGTACAAAAAAGTAAAAAAGTAATTTCGGGCAGCGGCCTATCGCGAGAGTTGGCTGCCCTTCATTGCCTTCTTCTTCTTGTCTAGTTGTAGCAATCTCCACTTCACGTCTTCAAGTCTACATGGTCTTCAAAGCTCAAATTCAAGTCTTCAAATCTTCAAATTTAGTCTTCAAAGTCTTCAAACAATTTCCTTGTCACACAAAATTCTATAGAAAAGTGACAAGAGTGTAAAAATCGTTATTAACTCTTCTTAGAGAATTTCAAGGTAAAATGCAACATCTAGAGCACAAAAGTCTACAAAAGTGAATACTAAAGATCCCAAAATCACCGTATAATATGGACACATCAGTCGTGTTGACGACATTAAATAAAATTGGTTTAGATCATCTGGATGTTCGTTCGTGACACTTCATTTATGTAAGTTCTTATTCATCTTCGTTACATTTGTTTCTTGAATTTTTATATGCATTGGGGGAAATGCATTCTCTAAGTGTGGGGGAGGGGAATAAGGATGCTCTTGCTTGCTCAATTGGGTATTTGTATATCTTGATTTGATTTCTTTGTAATAAGGAGCTTTTTAGAAGCATTTTAGTCGGAAAAAATGATGAAAAAAAGAATAAAAAGAAACCCCTCTAAGTTGAAAACCCAAAAGAGCAACTTAGGTAAAATTGGGGGCCCGGATAGGTCGAAAATTTGAAAGGGTGATCTATTAAAAAAAATGAGAGGCCTTATGGTGTGGAAAAAAGTGAGGTGTAAGATTTGAAAGTAAAGAGAGGTTGGGATGAAAACCCGAGAGGGCTCCTAGGAAAAATGAGAGAATTGGGAGAAATGGAAATATGTGAATTCTTCTCTTGTTTTTACCTATTTGTGGGATTTCCAGATAGAATAAGCTATCTTCTTGACTTTCTTTTGATAACTCTTTTGATATTATTGAGACATTCAATGTTGTGAGATTGATAAAGGATGATTTTTTTTTTAAATTTTGACGATGAGCATGTTACTAGTGTCTAATGCCTAAGATGAATCGCTGCTCTTCAAATTATTTGGACACTAACATGCACCGGGTAAAGGAATGGGGGAAGGAATTAAAACCTCCTTGACCTCCTCCTAAGCCCAAGGTGAAATCAAAAGCTTTGACAATGATGAAAGTTGGACATGAAGTCTCTAAGACACTTGGTCTCAAAGGTAAGGATGAATATTTGTGGAGGCCTCTCCACATGGATGTCATCCAGGGTGAAGTCACGGATGACAACTCCGAAGACCCAACGGTAGGTTTTTCTTGATTGATAATTGAAGTAGAAATAACTCGTGAGGATGACAACAAAAACACGGTGTTTTTTTGTTTCTAGGGTAGTTGTGTATTTTTAATTGTTTAGGTATTTGTTGTTTTGTTATTTAGGAAGGAAATTTATTTAATTTCTTGGATTAAATCTTCTCAACCCACGTCTTGTTGTTTTTGGTGAAGGCAGAGTAAGGAATTTGGGCTAAAAGGAGAATAAAATGGGCCAAAAGACCTAGGAAGGCTGGTGTGACTCCAGAATCATGTGTTGCCTAATGCATTTAGCACATTTGTTAGTAGCTTTTGTATGTTTGATTGCTAGGTTTAGTTGTGTTTACACACAAGGGGTTTAGAAAAGCTTTGTTGGGTTTCTTGTCTACATCCCTCGTTTTGTAGATTAGTTAAACTTAATGGATGCTATGTCCTTACATGCATCTAAATCTTATTTTGTGAGCTTCATTTTAGATCGCTCGTAAGCACTTCAGAGTAGACTTAGTGAAGGTCATTCAAAAGAATGGTAGAAGATATTGAAGGTCATTCTCAAGGATGGTAGTAAACCGAGGCCACGCACTTAATCGTGGCAGTAGATAAGATATGCAGAAGAAGAAGAAATGAGTTAAATTCTGGAAGACTTAGAACACTGGTATTACCTGTGCCGTATTGCGTGGCCCATGCCATTCAAGATGGTCGTTCACCTAAGTACTGGAGCGGGTCGTATCTTATTGCATGGCCCGTGCCCCTTGACCTGAAGATCCAGTCTGCGCCCTGTGGCCATATGCACGGCCACACCATCAGAAGACAGAGAATTCAACTCCAGTTTGTGGGCCGTAAGGAATTACACGGGTCGCACCACTCAGATAGCCAAAGCGCTCTTCCATTCGGTGGCCCACAAATAATTGCACAGGTCGCGCTGCTCAGTTGGCCGGGAACCTTGCCGAATCTACGACCCAGACACTATTGCCCTGTTTATAGGGTGTGGGCCGCGTGCTTTTGCATGGCCCATGCCTACGTGACTGCTAGGGTTTCCCTAGGTTTTGGGCCTCTTTAAGGCCTATTCTCACCTAATATTTAAGGAACACTAGTCTACTATGGTTAAAGAGGTTAGAGAGAGAGCCTTTATTATTGTAATTCTATCCTCCTAGTTTCTAAGAGTAGGTAGAGAGAGAAAAGGAATAACCCTTCTCTCTTTATTTAGTATTTCCTAGTTTTGTACCTAAGGGCATCGAATCCAATGCTAAATTCGGTTAAATTCTTAGGGAGTAGTTTATTTACTTAGGGATCTAATTTGTATTCATGACTTGGTAGAGATATTGTGAGATTTTAGGCCTCTGTATCTTATATGTTTATGAATATCATGTTTGATTTACACTTTACATTCTTGAAATTGTGCATGTTATTTATACTCTTTGATAAACCATTGTTGTGTGTGACATGAATCGTTCTAGGCTTGTGTGTCCCCTTGGGAATGTCGGTTAGGATGTTGTGGGTTTGTGAGTCCTCCGCTATGTGAGTGTATGCATATAGGACCATGAGTACCATTCCGATTAGCAATTCCTAATTTGATTGATTGTACCCTGATAGGCGAGGCATGATAGATTGTAGCAACTAGGGTTGTAGTGTAGCGACCATCATGAGATGATGATTCCTTTGCCTCTATAGACCTAGGAAGAAGCATTCATAGTGAACTGCCCGGGATGTATTTCTTTATGGGAAAATAGGAGCGCAACTTGATTTGACCTCACAATGCACTTTCAAAAATTATGGAGGCGGAATTGATAGGATGGACTTAGGCACCTTTAGGTGACAAACATTGGGAAGTGTCCACTGTCAACAACACTATGTGACATAAACATTGAGATAGGTTTATATATCTTGTATGCGATAGAATCTAGGATCAAAGTCATCTACCTGTAATGTTACACAAATATCCATTCAAGGAAGGCAATCTTGTGTACTACTTCTTTGAGGGTTTATGCGATGAAGACACCTGCATGGTGAATGCGGCATATAATGGTTCAATAGAAAATAAAAGCCCCAAAGATGTTGTGGCCTTGTTCGAGGAAATGGAAAATGGTACACAACACTTTGGGATTCGGTAACGTGTTAAAGTTTTATAGGCGACCGCTCATTCTCCCAAGCTTGAGGAACAAGTCCAAGCGCTTGCTTCCATGATGAAATAATTTATGAAAAGGAGGACACAACAAGTGAAGGTGCGTGGAATTTGCAGCTTAGATCATCCATCTGACACATGTCCACAAGTGGTGGATAACATCGAGAAGGTGAAGGCCTTGAATTTCAATGGTGGGAATAAGCTATTTGGGAGGTGAAGAACCCTATGCACACTCGTTCAATCCCTGATATCGCCACCACCCAAACTTCCGATGGCGAGATGACAACCAAGGGTACAATTGAGGAAACCCACCTCAACCTTACCCGAAGGGAGAAAGATCTTTCAACACCAACGCTCCACTTTATAATTTGGATAGGGAGGATATTCTTGAGGCGATTGCATAATTGGAAAAGAAGAATGATGTGTTTAAGGAGCGAGCGAGAAGAGAGATTGATGAGCTGGGCACAAGAACCTTTACTAGTATCAAAAAACTTGAAGTGCAAGTTGGTTAACTTGTCATTTCGGTGAGCTGGCTTGAAGATACAGACTCCAGAAAGCTACCATCTTAACCCAAGGTGAACCCTCGCAGTGTGAGTGCTTTGAAATTAAGAACCGGAAAGGAGCTTCAGTAAGCCGAGAAAGAGGTTGTGCAAGAGGAGGACAAACTTGTGGAAACAACAAGACCAATCATGAAAAATAGGAAATAGTAGTTGAGGAGGAGCCCTCAATAGAGCTCCCTACAACGGAGGAAAGCGTCAACCCTCTGCCGCCGTTCCCTAGTGCTCTAAGGGGAAGGCCAAAGGTGGCATCCAACAAAGTTCAAATCCGCCAAGTCTTCGAAAAGGTTGAGGTTAGCATTCGAATTTCAGATGTCATTGAACAAATTCTGCCGTATGCTAAATTCTTGAATAATTCTTGCAATAGGAGAAGGAATAAGCCTATTAGAAAAGTAGGTCAATTGAAAATAGGAGGAGTAGTCACTTTAGCTCACAAGAATATTCTCAAAAAGTGTGATAACCCCAGAATGTTTTCAATCCCTAATTTTCTAGGTGCTAAGTTGGTTTAAAATGCTATGATTGACTTAGGGACCGCTATCAATGTTATCCCATTTACACTATATGAGAATCATGACAAGGATGAACTTAGGGACACTTGGGTGATTATCCAACTAGCCGACCATTTCCAAGCAATCCTTAGGGGTATAGTTAGTGATGTTGGTTAAGGTGGGTAATCTAGTGTTTCCAGTAGACTTCTATGTCCTTGATGTAGTGCACGATGGAGGTGCACCCCCAATTTTATTGGGGTGACCATTCTTCAAAACATCAAGGAGAAAAATAGATGTCCATTTGGGAACACTAACCCTAGAGGATGACATTGAGAAGGTTGGTTTTGAAATTTACCAGTCTAAGCATGAACCACCTACTTCGTCTCTTGCATGCAATGGCATAACCTTCCGTGTTGAATTTGTTCAATGTGATGATTCTTGCATGATTGATGAGGCAAACAGTGTCTTGAACTTTGATTGTGATAATGATGTTGATAACACCTATGCCATGCATGAGTTTTAGTAATGATCTTGCTATTATGGAATGCTTTTGTATGGTCACTAACTTGCAGCGGTTTGTAGAGAGTGGCAAGGACTTAAAACCTCCTAGACTACCTCCTAAACCCAAAGAAATAGATAAGGACACTACAAGAAACAGTACCTTTTATCTCATTTCTACAGGACCTTTTGCCTCAATTTTCAGTCCTGGATGAACCGAGGTAAATACAGCCGGATTAAAAGGTGTGTTTTTTACCTCGGTTCAGAACCGAGGTAAAAAAACCTTTTACCTCGATTTTAACCAATGTTGGAAGATTTTGTGACTGATATCATTCAATGGCAGTAGGCAAACCATGGTAGTTCATGACGGCGACATCATAAAAACCAACGTTGGTATTGACATGAAACCAATATCGGGCATAGCATGAAGGCATGCGATGGGTTAGGAAAAGTTGTGTCATCGTCCAAGTCAACATCGTTCATATAAAAAGCGATGTTGCAGATCATGAACAGCGATATTGCGCACTCATGTGGAACGGTGATTAATACGACATTGTTTTTTGGGGCCGACGTCATAAAAAAGATGCCGGTTTATGCAACATTGGCCATGCATTGATCGGCTATGAAATTGTCCAACATTGCTGATGAATCGGTTAGTCATTGTTTCTCGTACAGTTTTATAATATTTAATATCTTATGGCACAACAAATTGTTGGTCAATAACAATCAAATTTTATCCTCAAAAACAAACATTACCAATACATTAAAAAACAAAAGATTGTTGTGAAATTGACAGACTGGTTGTATTGATGCTTCCTTGCATAAATTGCCCGACATAAGGGTTTGAAGGGGGACTGCCAAAATTACAAGTCCGTTTTAGAAGTCCGTCAATAACTCTCATTATCCTATTACAGTAGATACACATGTAACAATGGATGTACAAATAATAAAGCCGAGAGCGTACGATATAAATCTTAACATGGAATGCAGGAAAACAATGTTGCAAGGTGAAATAACCGAAGTCGTAGTGTCCGAATAACGAGTGATGTCGGATGTTCATACGTGTTCCAGTCAGTTCCGACCAAATGCGACTTCGGTAACCATTTGGACATATCTCGTACTTGACGATGGGCTGACCGACGTTGCACATTTAACCTGTGTTCATACTAAAATTTGATTATTTTCCACAACCAAGCCTAATATCTGCCTTTTTCTCACTCCTTAAAAACATGGCATGATATTGGGAACACAATCAATATACACTACATAACTTGTAACGTAGTCAACATACTTAATGAAAATATTCAATCATTGTTCAATGTGCAAAAAAATAGAGAAGGTATGTTCATAAAATTGCTTAATGAATATGGATTAGAGGGAAAACTATGTCAATTACTTTGAACCCGGAGATACTCTATTCTAGGGTGTTTGTTGCTGTTTGGGAGTAGAGAGTAGAGTGGGTTATTACGTAGTTGAAATGTTGTGAATGGAGAGGCCGGTGGGGAGTTGTGGTAGGAGGAAGTGTGTTGGAAGAAGGTGTGCGGCACAAAGGAAAAGAACAAAGCATCTTTTTCTATCGGATAGAGGTACAAAGTACTATCATGATCTCATAACAAGTGCTGGGACTTACTCTCCTATAACAGCGATCTATGATTTGCATGGGAATTTGATCACAGGGCAGGACAAAATTGGACAGCTATTTGTGAACTTCTACACTAACCTTTTTGGCATGACCACGGATCGGGTCCCCGCACAGCCGCATATCCTACAAAAAGGCCCAAAAATCAGTACTACCGACAAGGCTTTCTTGGGAATGGGAGTCTCCACATCAAAAATTAAACAAGTAGTTTTTTCAATGGATAATGACAAGGCACCCACAACGGATGGTTATACTCCGGTGTTTTACAAAGCTCACTGGGATATTATTGGGCATGATGTATGTTCAGCAGTATTGGATTTCTTTGAGTCCAGCAGAATCCTCAAAAACATAAACCACGCGTTTATCTCTCTCATTCTCAAAAAGGTTAATGATCCTTGTGTCAATGATTTTAGGCCCATATCTTGTAGCAACGTGATGTACAAAATCATCACTAAAATCATTGCAACAATAATAGCATAAGTCCTCCCTTCTATCATAGACGAAGCGCATACTGCATTTGTAGAAGGCCGCTCCATAACGCACAACATTATGCTGGCGGAGGAAATAATCAGAGGGTATGCCAGGAAAAAGAACAGTGCCAGGTGCATGATTATGGTTGATATAAGAAAGGCATTTGACACAATCTCTTGGGACTTTATTAAGGAGATTCTTTGCGGCCTAAATTTTCCGGAACGAATGGTTACTTGAATAATGGAATGTGTCTCAACATCCACCTTCTCTATTAAAATTAATGGAGCACTGCATGGGTTTTTTCCAGGACGGCGAGGACTTAGACAAGGAGACCCCATATCACCGATGCTCTTCGTAATCTGCCTTGAATATGTTTCTCACCTAATCAGAAGCACAACTGCGACACAGCAATTCGGGTTTCACCCAAGATGCGAGCCCTTACGGATCTCACACAGAGCTTTTGCAGATAACCTGATGCTATTTTTGAGAGGGGAACGGAGCTCACTTAGCATTTTTATGCAGTCTCTGAATGATTTTGAAATGACATCTGGCCTAGAAATAAATGCTGCAAAATCAGCAATCAATATGGTGGGTGTCCAGGAAGATTATAGTTTCACCGGAATTCCAGTGGGGCAATTACCAGTTCGTTACATTGGGGTGCCTCTTGATTCCCAAAAACATAAAGTATCACAATTTGCGCCGCTTATAGAGGCAGTCAATCAATCAATTTCCAGCTGGAAGGGTTATACTTTATCTTATGCGGGCAGACTTGAACTAATAAGATCAGTCCTCCAAGGGGTAATCAGATTCTGGATACAACAAGCTCCCCTACCACAAAATGTCATCCAGTACTTGATATCAATTTGTAGGCGGTTTCTAAGGCATGGTAAATCATCCACAGTGTCATGGAAGAAGATTTGTAGGAAAATTGAAGAAAGGGGACTTGGAATCTGAGACATAGGCACTTTGAAAGAGGCACTCTAAGCGAAGCAAATATGGAATTTTAACAGCAGAAAGGAGAGCTTATGGACTAAATGGGTACACTTCTTTTATATAAAATGAGCTGATTTCTGGACCTGGACCCTTTTAAAATACAATTCATCAGCACTCATAAGGCGCCTCAAAACATAAGAAATAGGTTGCTCACTGCACTCGGGGGAAGAAATGATGCCACTACCAAACTTGGAAGCTGGGCAACACCAAAAGGGCTCGATTCTTCCAAAATTTATGAGGTATTTGCGGGAAATTACAATCACAGCACATCTTCAGACTACTTCGGAAAAGTTCATATCCACCAAAGTTTTCATTCATAGCATGGAGAGAGGTTAGAGGACGGTTTCCCACAAGGGACAGACTAAGAAATTATAATAGTGAGACATGCTGCCCTCTTTGTAGAACATCAAGAAAGAGTTCCTAAAACCTTTTCTTCAGTTTCGGTTTCTCGAGAAACATCTGGGAACCTTTAAAGAAGTGGTTGGGATGAAAAGAAGATGATAAACAATTAAAGGGTTGGCCAGGTGGATCAAAAGGGAAGCACACGATGCCAAAGAAGTTGCCAGATCAGTTTTCCTTCCAATGCTCACCACTGTGTACTATATATGCAAGGCAAGAAATAGGCTGGTAAAAGAAGGGATGACAGCATCAGTCCCAGCTCTGAAGCATCATATTTTTACCGAGATTTATACTTTGTTGTACAGAATGTTCCCAGGTTACCAATACCGCCAGCAAATAATACATTCTTGACCATCTCGAACCCACCAGTGGTCCGAAGTTCAAAGGTCTCAAATCCTTCCCACTATACCGGTGGTGTGCAGTAATGCAAAATCCGGTTACGGTTGCCCACTTACCTAAAGTAGGGAGGGCAGTCCAAACTTCTATTTGGAGTCGCGCGGTTAAGATGACTCACTTTGGTGCTATTCGGTGGCACCATTGTATCATAAATTTTGAAATTGTGTGCCCATCGGTAACGCACTATAACATCAAATTCGGTTAGGGTTTCCCACTTAACAAAAGTGGTAAGGGCAGCCCAAACTGCTACGCGGAGTCAAGTGGTAAATATGACTCATTTTGGTGTCATATTGGTGGCACCATCGTATCACCAATACCGATTTGTGCACTCACTGGTAATGCACAATAAATCAAATCCAGAAAGGGTTGCCTACTTACCAAAAGTGGGGAAGGCAGTACAAACAGCTACACAGAGTCAACAGGTTAACATGACTCACTTTGGAATCTAATCGGTGATACCATCGTATTATAAATTCTAATTTGTGCGCAAACCGGTAATGCACAATAACATCAAATCCGACAATGGTTGCCCACTTACCAAAAGTGGGGAAGGTTATTACAGAATAGCCACACAGGGATGCGCAGTAAGACATCCAACTTTGGCACTATATCAGTGGTGCCACCGTAACCCAAATCACAATGTGTACTAATTTGACGGTATAATACAGTTACCTCAAAACCATCCACGGTTACCCGCTTACCAAAAGCGAGAAGGACAGTTACAAGACTATCATGCCAGTTTACATGGAACAAGTATACCATAGAGTCCTCTTAAAAATGATTCACCACGGCCAAGCTCTCTCTAGGGGTATTAAAAGCAAGATCACACACTACTTGGGGGCTCACATTTTAACCCTGAGTGAGATATTGCTCACAATCCCAGACGCCCTTAGGCATACTCTCTTGGCGCACTTGGCCACCTACCATATGGATCAACCTTACTGGAGCATCATTCAATGTTTTACTTGGCGCAGCATTTTACTTGACCATCATTCAGAACCATTCAGCATTTCACTAGGGCAGCATCTCACTTGGAGCATCATCTCACTTAGAGTATCATCACCTGTATATGGAAGGCATACACCGAGAGGTATACACTCCAATGGGGTCCTCCTTCATAACTGTCTTTTCCTCAGCATCACCAGTCTCACCACTTGGGGGCAAAGAATGATCTCAAACCCTTACTTAGCCTTTGTACCTTAGCGCACCACGAGAATACTTACACCGGCGCGTATCCCTACTTGCTAGTTAGGACTACTGCCTAGACCGGAGATCATGTACTAGCATTTCATGTATTACCAACTTAGTTAGTAGTGTTGTATTATCATATGGCAAAACCAATATGATTCCACATTTTGACCAGGGTTGCGACCCCATAGTACTTGTATTGTGGACGCATTTCGTTTGGTTCAATTCTTACTTACCTTTTACCGTAATACAAATGAGATGGCTTTGGGGGGGATTTGTTCAAAATTTTGGCTGAAAATTTTGTTTCCCACTGGAAATTTCATTTTAACCGACGTTGCTTTAGTATTGGTCAATGGTTCAGTTTATGTGAACCTTATACGACGTCATTTATATGGGCCAAAGTATAATTTTCAAAAAAAATCGTACAAAACTCGCTGTTAAGATTACGGGACCTTTTGATGACCTGTTCATGCCAAACGTGCAAATAACAAATTGTTATCTCCAATTTCGGATTTATACTTCTCCCTTTTCATTGTAGGGGCTTTAGTGCAAAAATAAAATAATTCACTGGTAGTCACAAACTAAATTACGATATTCCCAAAAATAACCGTGGTCACCCACATCTTATACACGACGTCGGTATTAGAGATACTGGTCTTATCCACATATTGACTTCGAACAGATCTTCCCGAATGACCCTTGTATATATACTTATGAGTAATCATCTACAATATACTGTAGACCATGTACTAGCACATTTTTTTAGAAATTATGGACGGAATTTTATTAGGTTTTTATTTCAGAAAGAACATGGTAAATTAAATTTCATTTGATTCTATCTGATGGAAAATATCATTCCACAATGCTGATAGCAAGAGTTTGAACACAATGCTAAGAAAATTGATGGACGATTACCCCGACTCGGTCCTCTGTTGGACAGTACACATATTCTCCGTTCGGGGGCAGAATGAAGAAGTATAGCAAGCATTCGAGGAAGTTGGGGGTCATAACATAGTTTTCTTACAGTTTCTCCATACACTGTCTGAGGATACACTTGAAAATGGGTGGAGAATCGTGTATCGATTCGACACGACACATGACATGTGTCGAAGTCTGACCGAGTTTCATATCGATAACAAATCGAAAAGTGGATGTGAGTATCGGAACACAATGCACAAAATGTACAACCGCTAGTTCTAATCCTTAATTATCTGACATTGACATTTTAAATCTAGCTGTCTATTTTACTTCCCAGCTCATTAAGAACATAAACAGATGAAGATGCACGTCTTGAGCCTAATTTACTCAATACTCCAAGTGTTAAGGAAAGAGCTATTATTAGTTTTGGTATTGGAGAAGATGATGATATATGATGTACTACTCAGTGAATTAGATTACATTTGAATGTTGGAATTTTGTTGGCTAATATTTCGGAGTTTGGAATTTTGATTATTGAAATGAATGCATAAGCATTTAAGCAGAGTACTATTTTTACTATGATTTGACTTTTATTATTATGGTTGAAGTTTTAATTTAATTATTAATCATATTGTTTCTATCGTTTATCAATTTATTTATTTTTTTATAAACATTTCCTTGATTAACACATCCATAGCGATTCAAACGATGAACATCTGTGAGCCAAGTTTGACACAGACGAACTTCGGGGATGTTCCCATCGTAGTAAGTAATCTCTGTCACATATTAATTTTATTTTCAAAAATATTTCTCTATACTTTACTTTCAAATTATCTGAACATTTTTTCTTGTTTAAAATTCAGTGCGTCCCTAGCCAGATTGTGGAGTTCCTACCGCCGTTGAAGTTACCTGATGTGCTTAGGTGCAATGGAAGGGAGAACCACATGCATTACTCGGGGAACATGAGGTTGAAGACCCTGACGCCAAAGGATTTTGAGCAGTTTCTTATTGTTTAGGAACTCGGAAAAGGGGAAACGTTCTACTTCGAGTTGATCAATTGTTCTGACCCTATAGTTTTTAATGTCGAACTTTTTCCTTATTGATGTAATAAGTTGTTTTGCATAGACTTTAATCATAATATATTAAATGTGTTGTGTCGTATTTCAAATAATATTAATATTATTGATTTGTTTTTATATGTAATCTTTAATTTATAATCTTCTTGTTAGGTATGTTATTTTAATGTTATGCAATTCTTAATATGTAACCTAACATACACATAAAGTTTTAATAGTAGTATCAGTAACAAAAATGGGAAACAATTCTGGGGTATTATTGCAATCAGTCTTGAACTAGCAAATTTGTATTTCGAAATTTGTTTTAAAGTAAACTCGAACTGTTGAAAGGCGTCTTGGTGGGCCGATATTGTTAGACCCGCAAGAGTATGCGACGTTGCTTAGTACTTGACACAATGTCGCTTGATCCGACTTTGCTGCGACGTCGCACACATCGAGGAGGACAAAACCTTAAAACGATGTCGTTTCAAAATGGGTATAAATAGAGAGACCCTGAAAATCAGTTCAACCATCTATTCACAAGTTTCCCGTGAATTCCAACAGTCTCCAACTTCCTCCTCGTCTTCTCAACTCAGGAAAAAAAGTTTGTTCTTCCCTTTCTCCTAACACCTAAATTTGGAATTATTACTTTATAATGTCAGATCTATGGTCTGTGAATGTATTTTGATTTTTTGGCTATCTAGTTTTGTCTCAGATTTATAAGGGTGTAAACTTTCCTTGAGTTGAAACATAGGTACAATGTTTTTAGTTTGTTGCAAAATGTTTTTTTAATATGATGTTGATTATGCTTCCTTTTTCCGTTTATATGCGTTTATTCTCGTAGCTTCCTCTGATATATGCAACTTCGCTAGTCTGTCTGCCACAACTCAGTTTATGCGATTATAGTGCGACATCGCATTTTCTTATATCCAGTGGCTCATTTTTGAGTTTGTGACGTCGCACTATTATCAGTTGACCTTCAGCTTGAATGAAATGTTACCGACGTCACATTGTGACATGTAGTTCTACAATTGTTATGCATGTGCGACTTTGGTCTTGTTTCGGCCTTGTCTTCGGCTTATCTGACTACTATGTGAAGTAAAATGTACATATCGGCCATCCCACTTGTTTGAGCTGACATGCACCTGCGACGTCATTGTCGACCACCTTGCACACTATAAGGTAGTTCGCACTTAACGTTTTCTCTTTTCATGCAGGACTAATAGCTGGCAAAGAATTGTCTAATCCATCCTTTTTTCATATCTTTAAACAACGTACATATATATTTACTAGCCAACACATTTTCACACTTTATATATAACAACCAATCACTTTTTGGTTTTCATAAAGTTCACTGCTTAACGTCGGAACCAAGAGCCTGTTTCATTCGACATCGACCATCGTACGATGCCTCTTGATAGCCCACATTTCCACTGCACTCTCAAGCAACAGAACTTTGGGAAAATCCTACTTTGGTAAAGATTTTTTATTAAATTCTATTTGTTGACAATTGCATATATTTATATGCATATTTCTATTATTATTATTATTATTGACTTTGTACATCCCCTATGATATTGTACCACTCTTGCCGACTGAGAATACTCTCGTAGTGCTGAGGTGCTACGGGACAGAGTGGCGTATGAACTACTCGGGGCAAGGTAAGATCAAGGCCATTTCCCCAAAGGGTTTCAGCAAATTCCATAGGGGAAACAACTTACGCATTGGGGACACCTTGTTATTCAAGGTGCTACAAGTTGGGGGGCCAATCGTCTTCAAGGTCATCATTTTCTGTGGTGATTGAGTTTGTTGTATTTTCACTTATGTTGGAACTTAGACAACTCTTATTTGAAATTATGTAAAACTTATATGGATATTTTAATGACTACTATTTTTCAAATTATTTAACTATCTTATTTGAACATTATATAATTGAATGTGTATATGTGCAATTTGATTTGTGCATAATTTTATAAAATCATTTTATAATTCCACGATTAAAAACCATTGAACAAGGGGTGTAAAGTTAATTGTGACTCTTATGGTGTTTGTAATACAATGATTGCTAGCTACTGTAATGCCTAATTTTTCTATTACTTACCTCCTAAACTAATCGTGATGACAGGATATTGGGAGGAGATGGACACCGAAAAGGGGAGAAGCCCACGACCCCCATCTTTTGTTTGCATTTTTTTCTAACATCGTCAAATTCGTTACTTTAACGTATCTTTTACATACCTGCGACTTCGGTAGTCAATCGGACCACATATTTGTGCAAACGTCATTTAATGTAAAATCGGGACACCTATTCAAACAACATGTGCGACGTCGCACATGTTTTGGTAACATTAATTACTTCGATTTCTTAACCTTTTACTTATGTTCACATAATAACCCATGTAAAAAGGTTATTATTTACCTTGGTTTTTTTAGAACCGCGGTAAATAATATCTTTTACTTTGAAATAAGAAATAACCGAGGTAAATAAAAGATATTTTTACCTCGGTTATTTGGTGTTAACAAAAAAAATAACAGTAAAAGGGGCAAGGTAATAGGTCATTTTTCTTGTAGTGGGAGTCAATACTAGATAAGGATGTACATAAACTCTCTACTGTGAGCAAGGAGCGTGAAGGTAAGGGTGACACTTTGTGGAGGCTTCTCCACAAAGAAGTCATCATGAGTGGAGTCACAAATGGCGACTCCAGAAACACAATGGTAGGTTTGTTCTAATTAAAATGCATTGAAGAATAAGTCGTGAGGACGATCATAAATATACTGTGTTTTTCCTTGTTTTGTTTTAGTGTTTTTCTTAGTTGATTGGAGTTGATAGGTTACAAGTTTGTGTTTGAGTGATTAAGGATTTTGTTAAGAATTCTGGTTAATTGTTGAGTCTAAAATCAAGTCTTGTGGTTGTGGTTAGGAGAAAATATGATTGATTGGAAAAAGTTTTAGAAAAATTAAGTGCAAGGAAGCAAGGGTTGTGTAAGGCTCATGCAAAAAGAATTGGCACGAGGCCTTAAAATGGCACATATGTGTCATGCCTCGTGCCAGTCAGAAAATACTGCATACGAGCATAATTGCAAAATTTTGGCAAAATTAAAACTTTGCCAAAACTAGTACTTTTTCGCCATTAATTTTGCAGATCTCTTCTTCCCCAAATTGGTTAGTTCCAGTGGTACTACACCAAGCGTTAACACTTTATCTAAGCATGAATTCATGAAGCTTATAATCCAAATATTTCCATTTTCCCCCAAACCACTACTACCTTTTTCTCTCTCTTCTAAACAACCCACTTGTGGAACATCATTGATTCTCTGAATCTGAATTCAGAGTACCTTCCCCCATCAATATAGACCATTTAACCCACTCCAAGTACTTGAAAACATCCACCCTCACTTCATAATTTAAGAAATTCAAAATTGGGCATTTTATCTAAAGGGAGAGCACTCTTTGCTTCTTCTTGTATGTGATCTTCATCTCCAAGCCTCCAATTTTGGGTAACTCTTTGAACTTTCTGTTTACTTGCTTATGTTGGCATGATTGTGTTGTATTGAATTTTGAAATTTTGATGTTTTATGGTATATGTGGGTTATATGCATGATGCTACTTTGAACTAAGTGTGGGGGAAGATTACTATCCTTTTGTTGAGATAACATGATTTGCTATGTGTTAGGTGTTTCGGAAGAATTTTTCTTACATTAATTTTTAAGATCATTCACGTTTTGCGGGAAAAAAATTTCGCCCACAGAGGGAATGATACGAATTAGGGTTTTTGATTTGTTATTAGATTAGAGATTTGGAGGATAACACTATACTCTTTTTCCCACTGTGTTTTTATAATGAGGTAGTGATCATTTTAGTTTATTTTTATTATTATGAATAAAGCCCATAAACTCGACCATGTTGGCTTAGAAGAGTTTCAGCTATATTTTAATTAGAGTTTAGAATATTCATTTTTTATTTGATTAGAATTAGATGTGGTAGGTTTAAATATGGTAGATTCATTCAAGAATGCGACCAATATTTGATTGATTTACTTGGATGAATATGGTCATCATTTATATTAGGTATTTCAGTTAGATATGGTGTTTACCTTCTTAAAGCTATCATAAGTCATCTCGATTTTTGACAAGAATTACCAAATCTTGTCTTCTTTCTGATTCGTACTAGCCGAACTCCTACCTATAAATAGGGGAGGCCGTGGAAGAATTTATTAACCATTTTATACATCATATATTCAGATTTTGAGTTTATACTATTTTCTTAAATCGTTAGTTTTGTCCATTTAAGATTAGTTCTTAGAACCGTTAGGATTCTTTGTGTTAATTTTGGTGAAAGTAGTGTTTAGGCTCATGCGAATTAGTTCCTTGTGTTAGTGAAGTTCATGAAGTTGTGTTCTTTACTAGACTTGGTGTTCTTGATTTCAAGAGGGTGCTTCAATCAACCTTCTTGAAGAGTGCTTCTAAAAAATTCCGCAATCCAGAGTTTTCACAAACATTAGTGGACCTTAGAGTTCTTGGAAACATTGGAGAAAACATAGGACAGTGGTGGAAGGAGCTAGCAAGGTACAAATGGAGGAATGGTCGGGCTTTTGGCGTAATACTTCGGACATATGGCACGTCCTCGCTTTGCTTTGGTAAATTTTGATCGTTTGAGGATAAAGTATACAATGGACAAGTTGACAAGAGATTCGATGATCCCTACCACCAAGGAGGATCACTTTGTTTGCATGTATGGTGGTACCACAGTTTGCAACTTTATGGTACTTTTGCAACCCGATCTCATGGCAATTGATCAAGACACCACATTGTAGGATCTCTTCATAGCTCCCGATCCAAGGTTCGAGAAGGCCTTGTACATCACCCTATCATTCCCGGATGTGGACATTATGGAAGAAGAAGATGAGAACCCACCTAGAGTGCTACCTACCCGAACCAACCTACCAACGGATTTCTTCGACCAATTTCACACATTTGGGGAACAACTCATGAGTTCAACCCAAATAGTTCAAGAAGTCGATCACGCGCTAAAAGGGACGAGTTTGCAAATGGAGGGATTCGGGGCTAGGCTTAACACTATAGATGACATCATGAGGATTTGGGGAGCTAGATTGGATTCTATCGAATAAGAAGTGAAGGAGGAGTTTTCCATTGTTGATGGGATAGCCGATGTGCAAGAGGAATTCATGGAGCAGTTGATCAAGAGCATGTACGCCTCAAAGCTTGAAGGTTTTCATAACCCCGTTCCCTATGAGAGGCAAGAATTGAGGCAAGAATAGAAGAGAAGAATGTGCGAGGCGAGGGGTGTGAGAGCGGGCCCTTTAGGGTCCCAAGAGTAAATGCTTACTATTTTACCTACTCCTCTTGTGATTAATTACTTTGTGTGATGCATTGGGGACAACGAAAGGTTTAAGTGTGGGGGAGAGAGTAGTTAGGCACTTAGGACTTCTAGAAAAATTCCTTTGTGTGTGTTATTTTTTCTCTTTATTCTCATTGTAGTATGAAGCCCACTTGGGCATTTTGTGCTACAAAAAATGGGAAAACAATTACCCCGCTAAGTCAAAAATATGAAAGGGAAACTTAGGCAACAATGGGAAAGGCTCGGATAGGTTGAAAAAGCTAGGCAAAAGTGAGAGGTCGTGGTGTGAAAAAGAGGTGGGAAGTGAGCGTGAAAAGAAAAAAATGTGGGATGCTAGGATGAAAGCCCGAAAGGGCTCCTAGGCAAAATGAGAGAAATTGAGAGAAAACAAAAAATTCCTATGCTTCTCTTTTATTGTCTTTTGGAAGTTCTTTTGATAGAGTAACTTAGTTTCACAAATTCATATTTTATGAACTTCACCTTTTAGTTGGTATGTCGGTTGGATAGGTTATCTTAGTTTCTTTGAGGAGTGAGAATTGTGAGATTCTTGCATCTTTGGGGGAACTAGGTAGTCTAGGAATAATGTTGGATGTTTTGGGTAACTCTTTGCATGCTATGTTCCGCTTGGATTTTTGCTCATTCTTATTTACTCGAGAATGAAGAAAGGTTTAAGTGTGGGAGAATTGATGTGACTCTAGAATCATGTGTTGCCTAATGCATTTAGCATATTTGTTAGTAGCTTTTGTATGGTTGATTGCTAGGTTTAGTTGTGTTTACATCACAAGGAGTTTAGATAACCTGTTTGGGTTTTCTTGTCTAAATCCCTCGTTTTGTAGATTAGTTAGACCTAATGGATGCTATGTCCTTACGAGCATCTAGATCATATTTTGTGAGCTTCATTGTAGATTGCTCGTAAGCACTTCAGAGTAGACTTAGTGAAGGTCATTCACAAGAACGGTAGAAGATATTAAAGGTTATTCATAAGGGTGGTAGTAGACGGAAGGCCATACACTTAATCACGGTAGTAGACGGCATGCCCCAAAGAAGAAGAAAGTTGTTGAAGTCCGAAAGTCTCAGAAAACTGGCACGGCCCGTGCTCTATTGTGTAGCATGTGTCATTCAAGATGTTTGTGCAACTAAGTACTGGCGCAGGTCGTGTCCTGTTGCACGGCTCATGCCCCTTGACCTAAAGATCCAGTTCGCACCGCATAGACATCTTCGAGGCCGCGCCATCTGAAGATAAAGAATTCAACTTCACTCTGTGGCCAGTAAATAATTGCACGGACCGCACCGCTCAAATAGCCAAAGCACTTTTCTAGCTGGCAGCCCACAAGGAATTTCACAGGTTGCATGGTTCAGTTGGCCGGGAATCTTGCTCAGTTCGCAGCCGCGTGCTATTAAATTACCCATGCCAACGTGGCTGATAGGATTTCCCTTTGTTTTGGGCCTCTTTATGGACTATTTCCCACCTAGTATTTAAGGAACACTAGTCTACTAGGGTTTAAGAGGTTAGAGAGAGCCTTAACTATTGTAATTCTATTCTCCTAGTTTCTAAGAGTAGGTAGAGAGAAAGGGAATAACCCTTCTCTCTTAATTTAGTATTTCCTAGTTTTGTGCCCAGGGGCATTGAATCCAATGGTAAAATTGTGTTACATGCTTAGCGAGTAGTTTATTTACCTGGGGATCTAATTTGTATTCATGACTTCGTAGAGATTCTGTGAGATTTTAAGTCTCCCTATCTTATATATTTATGAATATCATGTTTGATTTTCTCTTTACATTCTTGAAATGATGCATGTTATTTGTACTATTTGATAAACCATTATTGTATGTGACATGAAGCGTGCTAGGCTTGTGTGTCCCATTGGGAATGTCGGATAGGGTATTGTGAATTCATGAGTCCTCGGCTATGTGAGTGTATGCATATAATACTGTGAGCACCGTTTCGATTAGTTGATCCTAATTTGACTGGATAGATTGTACCCTAATAGGTGAGGCATGATAGTTTGTAGAAACAAGGGTTGTAGTGTCGTGGCCATTGTCTTTTCATCTCTAGAGTCATTATGAGATGCTGATTTCTTTGCCTCTATAGGCCTAGGAAGAAGCGTTCATAGTGGAATGCTCGGGATGTATTTATTAATGGGGAAAGAAGAGCGCCGCTCAGTTTCACTGCACAATACACTATCTATTCCCAACACACAATCGGAGTGACGCCTGATTGTGAGTCTTCCATAGTTAAACTTTGAATTCTAGCATCTATGTGGATGACCCCGGACTTTCCACTAGCTACTCTAGAGTAGTTAGTAGTCAGTACGGGAGAAACATATAAATTCTATCTTTGGTATCCTAGTGCTTCATGGGATAATTCTCCCACGGATTAAGGACCCAACAAAGTGCAGATCAAAGGCTCAAGGGAAAGGGCCATGCTAGGTAGCATGACTTATGCCACAAGAATAGGTGTCTTGCAGGTTCAAAGGGCACGACCCCTTCCAGTTGTATGGTCACTATCCGAAGAATAAAACTATACCTTTTTTAGCGAAATTGAAGACCATTTAACTCCTATTTTTTCTCTTTCTCCCTTAACCATTACTAACTCTTTCTTCCTCTCTCTCTCAAAGACAACCATTTGGGAAAATGCATTAATTCCCAAACAAAACTTCATCCATATCTTTTCCCCTCCATAAAGAAAACTCATAACTACAAAGATTAAACTCCAATCCACAACCAAACTACAAATATATATTTTGGTCCATTCTTGCAATATGGAGTATAATTTTCTTTTCTTTTTTGAGTTTTTCACCTCCTAAGGTTCAAATCCGGGTAAAAGCTCTAAATTTTGTAATAGTTGCTTATTTTAGCATATTTGTCGAAAAGGGTAGGAATTTTAAATTTGAATTTTTTTGATGATTTGTGGGTGAATGTGGGTGTGTTGGTGCTTATGTGTTAAGTTAAGTGTGGGGGAAGATTGTGGGTCTCATGTTTGTGATTATGTGGAATGCTAAGTGGTAAATGTCTAGGATGATTTGATTCTTGCTAAGTGAAGTACTCTTGATGCTTAAAAGTGTTATATTGTGTCATTACCATGTCTTTGTGTTTTGCTAGAATGGGGCCTAAGCAAATTCGAGTTGAGAATGGAAGATTTTCCCGGGTTAAAAGCGTTAGTTTGGCCCAAGTTTGGAGAACAAACCCAAATAACCCATTGCACCGACACCCACAATTATGGACGAATGTATGGGTTCGAAAAACATTTCCAAGAGTGCAACTCGGAGAAGGAAGAACGTGACAAGGCCAAAGAGAGTTGTACTCGAGACAAACTTTGCGTGAAAGGCGACCTTGGAGAAACTTGGCTTACTTCAACCTGTGTCATATTTGTTGGCTTGGGTAGGATTAGATAGGCTCCTTGATTGGCACTCAAACACTTACATCCATTGAACCTTGGAGTATCAAACCACGTTGGAGCAAAAGATGGATAATGAGACGAAGAGGTCAATCAACTTCCACCTAGATGATAACTAGTTTACAATGTATTACATAGAGGTATCAAAGGTATTTTGGGTGGAAGTATGAGAAAGAGATTCCAAGACACAAAGGTGAGGGATACCTTTTGCATTGCATATTTTTAGAGGTATGTGATGATACTGGATAGGAACCATCGGGGAAGGAATACTGCAATCATCCACCCAAGTTTGTGATATGTCCAAAAGCTCCTATCTATGGGAGTCTTTTGCCCTAGAGAAACTGCTCAATGCAACCACAAAGATGTGGAGGTCCTTTAGGAAATGACTCCAGAAGGTACCTTATATTCTAACTTTGTGGAGATGTTCATTAATGAGGGCTTGTTTTCAATAAGGAAGAGAGTCGGGAGAATCCCCATAGAAGGTATGTTCGGCTTACTTGCTCAATACATAAGGCATAAAGCGCCAGCTATTCTTGGATTGGCGGGCGAAGAACGTATGAGAGCAAGGTACACTATTGAGAAGTTTTTAGAAGCATCAATGATCACCACCACTCTTTCAAGGAACCATTTCATATGGCTCTATGGTGGCGTAAAAGTGTGAAACTTCATGATTCTACAACCAGAGTGTACTACCATTTCCGGACACACCACCTTGGTGAGCCTATTCATTTCCCTCAATCCAATCTACGAGATAAGTTTCCTAGGCGCATTGTCAACCTCAGATGCGGACAGGGAAGAGGAGCAAGTTGAGATCCCCACTAGGGCACAACCAACACAACCCATACTATCTGTTGACTTCTATGAGCGATTTCAAATGTTGGGCAACAACTATTGAGTTCTACCCAACAAATCCAAGAGGTGAGCCATATGGTAGAAGGCCCGGATGAGCTAACAAGTTAGTGAGTTTGTGTTAGGCTTGATGCAATGGATGGGAACATGAAGATTTGGGGAGCCACGCTTGTATCCATCGAGCAAGAGGTTTGGGAGGAGTTCGCTTTTGTGGATCAAAGAGTAGGTGTTTAGGAGGAGGTCATGGAACAACTATTGGAAAGGATACAAGCATCCAACCTTGAGGGCTTCTGTGTCATCATCCCCATGAGAGGCAAGAGTTAAGGAAATAAGAAAGAAGGTGAAGGAGCAAAAGAGTAGGCCCCTCGGGGTCCCATGAGTATGTGCCTATTCATCTCCCTATCCCACTTATATTTTTGGAAAGTTTTATGAGGATAATGCAGTGTTTAAGTGTGTGAGAGGGGGGAATATGTAGACACTTAGAAATTTTAGCAAAAGTTTCTTGGTATTTGTTTGTTTTCTTGTAGTGTGAAACTCGCTTTTAGGGAAATTTGTGTTAGTTGAAAATCCCAAAAAAATGAAAAGAAAATTATCTCGCCAAGTTAAAAACCAGAAAAGGAAACTTATGAAAAATTGTGAGGCCCGGATAGGATGAAAATCCTATGCAAAATGAGAGGCCAAAAGGATGAGGGAAAGGATGAGGTGTGTGGTTTGAAAGAGAATGAGATGCAAGGATAAAAACCAGAGAGGGCTCCCAGGATAAATGAGTGAAAATGAGGGAAATTGAAATTTTATTATATGTATTTGTTTTTGTATCTATTTGGTAACTTTGGGGTTAGAGTAAACTAGTTCTTATACCTTCTTTGGAACATGATGCCTCATTCTTATTATCGGTTTGTTGGTTGGTTTAGTACACCTTAAGTTTAAGATGTGAGAGTGTGATATTCTCGTATCTTGGGGTTAGGGTAGTTCTAGGGATAAAATGTTAGAAGGTTTGGGAAATTGCATGCTTAGTATATTCATAGATTTTTAATTTCTTACTTACTCAAGGACATGTAAAGGTTTAAGTGTGAGGAATTTGATGAAAAGTGAAATGCATGTTTTCTTAGAGCATTTAACATCTCTTTTTCAATGCTTTTGTTGGTGTTTAGTTAGGTTTAGATAGGTTTTGCACAATAGGGAGTTAAAACCATTTTCTTTTGTTTTCTTATGTGACTTCTCTATTTTGTGAGCCAACTATGAACCTATTGGGATTTTTCCCTTGTGAGTATCTAGATCCTTTTTGTGAGTTTTGAGTTGCAGATTACTCATGAATGAAGGTCATCTAAGAGGGTGATAGTAGATTGAAGGTCAATCGCAATAATGGTAGAATAATTAAGGCTAGTGAACTTAAAATGGTAGAAGATTAAAGAACGTGGAAGAAGGAAGGCAAAAGTCCAGAAAAAGTTCAAGAGACACAAACCGTGCTATTTTGCATAAGTTGTGCCATCGCCTTGTTCCCAAGGAAAACCCAAGGAAGTTGGAGGAAAGAAGCCGTTCTAGGACACAAGTCATGTAATTTCACACAATCCTTAAAAGCATAAGGCACAAGGATTGAGCTTCAAGACTCGGGTTGTGCATATCAGTATACCCCATTCAAACAATTAAAGTCAAAAGGCCGTTCCAAGATATATAGATTCCGTGCAGATGTGGACAGATTGTACCGCAAGTATTGGGCATATCTGCACAGGTCGTGCATGATTGACCACTAGGTTTTAGAAATGGGCTTTTGGGCTTTTTCTATATTCACTAGACACTTGGTATTCAAGTTTTCCATGGTTGGAAGAGGCACTTGCGTTGTTGGGATTTTACCTCCTCAAATCGGCCCTCGAGCTAAAGTTTCTCGACTCCTCAGCTAGCTCCTCATAAAGATCCATAGCTTCCGTAGAGGATTTGGTCTCAAGAGAACCACCACAATCTCCCCTCACTAGCCTTTGGTCTTGATCAAGAAGACCATTGTAGAAGTAGTAGACTAAATCCCCATCCGAATACCCATGATACAGACAACTA
>JAULKM010059854.1:0-12375 GCA_032355605.1 Rubia tinctorum | reverse complement strand
AATTTTTTAATAAAAAATTAAAATATTTAAATTAGATGATAATTTTTACTAATTAAACTTTGTGCAATTGAGTTATACATGTCCATTTTCTTCTTCTTCCAATATATTTTTTAATACATTGTGATTAATTTATAACATTGTGATTAATTTATAACATTGTGTTATTTTCACTGCCATGGTCTATAAATCATTTTCATCCAAAAAAGACATTATACGGAAGGTCAATTTTTATTCTACATTATGGGGAAGACCAAAAAGGAAAAAAACTTCCGTTGTCAATGAATATTGTACTTCATACATCATTTTCAGACAAAACCTACATGAGATTGACATTTCTGGCAGCACCAGTGACGGAATCAGGTCATTTATGGCAGCACCAGTGACAGAATCAAGGTCAAATATAAGGAATGGCTAATTTATAATGATAAAAAATTGTACGTGTGTTATATCTAAAAATTAAATTTGGGAAACAGTCAGTAATTCATAAATAATTGATTGAATTAGAAAAATATAAAGTATGAACTTTTAAAAAAAATTATTAAAAAATTCTAAATTCATAATCATAGAGAATTTTAAAAAAAAAAATTGTATACTATTAAACTGTCAATATTTTATAATTATTAATTATACCAAAAGTTAAAATTTATGAAATCTAATTTAATAATTAAATAAAAATATAATATAATGTATTACATATTAATATGTACTAAAATATATCATTTCAAAAAATTAATTAAAAAATAAATAAATTCGTACCAAAAGAATTGTAAATAAAATTTACATAGATAAATAAATACTTTAAACAATTTACAAATAAATTCTTTTTGTACCATATTTAACATTTATATAAATCATTTTATACTGATTTATTTCTCAAAATTAAAATATATTAGAAACACTTTTATAATAAAAAAAGTTTACACTATCTATTATTCCATATGTTAACATAGTATTTTAGATATTTTTGTAAGCAAATTAAATTGTGTAGAAAGAATTGAATGCGGAGAGAGAATTAGTAGATGAAAATGATTCACTTATTATCATGAAATGAAGTATGATAATTTTAAGAAGATAAACCAAAATGAAAAGTGTATCAAATTTAAAAATAAATATTGTAAAAATAAGTATTATAAATAATTTCCATAACAAATGGAGAATGAGAATATAGAACAATCACAAAAATATTCTTCCTCATAAATAGGATAGGATTAATTAATCAATAATTTAAAAGCATTAAAGTATTAATGGTCGCTTTTGATATATACTATATATGAAGATATAGTTGGTCATTAAACTAAAAACATATGTTGATTTTTAATGACTCTTGATATAAGGAAGTTTTAAATCTAATTTACAGTAATTTTTCAAAATTTTGAAATATCAAAATTTACAAATACAAATAAGGAAACAGACGAAACATTGTTTACAAATATATTCATTTTTAGCGAATGATTTCTGATTCTCTTTTGTAATAACAACAAATATGGGAGCATAATTTGCGAAGAAGATCGATAAGATTGATTTGAAAATGTGTTAGATATACATCAAATAAATAAAATAAGGAAGGGATACATAGTAATTGATGAAGGAAGAGATATAAAGTAGTAATTGAAACTCTTTAACATTGAATACTAAGAGCATTGTAAATTGTGATATTAATTACGCAGAGGTGTTGTTTTCTAATTTTCTTTTTAATGAAAATGACGTGGCAAGTTGATTTGCCTTAGTGTGGGAGTGACACATGGTCAAAAATTTGCTGCTTTAGTAATATTTATAGATTATAGATTAGTAATATTTATAGACTACTTCCTCTGTCTCATCTCTATTTACACAACAATCATTATCACACTATTAAAAAATATGTTTGACCGTTAATCTTTATCTACGTGTAATAAAGACAAATAAAAATTTGATATTTAAAAACTACTTGTTACGACAAATTCAACAATATCATATACAATAATATTTTTATTCACATATTTATTCAAATACACGATCAAATTTTGATAAAGAATAGTGTCCAATAAATAAGAATGCAAATAGAGTTAGAACGGAAGAATTATAACAAAGTTGTTGGTAATTTCATCACATTATTCAGTAGCTTGAAATTAAAGTAATGTTTTTCTCAAAAAAACTATTAAAGGATACGCATAGTCTTGTTTTAAGCGGTCTAAACTGCAGAAATCGTTTTGCAATTATTCCTCATTCTTCTCTACATTTCCTGTAGGAACATTTGTCCATTTTTTACAGGTGAGAGGAAACGTGGAGAGAAATAGGGAAGGAATTTCAGAAAGGTTCATACCTAAAATTTAGATTGCTTTACAGAAACCATCTCTAAATAATATTATTTTCTAATTAGTTTAACTAATGGAATAATTTGATGTTTGTTTATATTTATTGCAATGAGATTTCTATTGAAATATTCCCACATCGATTTCCTAAAGACATATTGACAAGTATATAACGTATTGGGTCACCTCCACTTAGTAAAAAATTTAACATGACATCAAATTCTGGTTGGGTTATTGAGCTGATGTTGAGGTCCCCGTTTAATTGGGCTTGATATTGAGTTATGGAGTGTTCCACGTTTGCACATGAGGGAGCATGTTAAAATATTCTCACATGAATATCTTAATGACTACTCCATCATCCCACTTTAAAGTTCCAAATTACTTTTTACACAAGTTTAAGACAAGTCTATGTGACATATTTTTAATGAGGTGATGACAGTGAATCCACATAAATCAAATGAAAGGAATAGTTATGACCAATATGTATGGCTAAATGTAGAAAGATTAGAAATAGGAAATTATTAGTGGGATAGACCAAAAAGGAAACTAGGAATTTATTAGTGGGACAGATGGAGTAGTGTATATGGTCTTGGACCACCTCCATGTTAGTAAAACAATCAAATATATAGCAACGGAATATATATATATATATATATATATATATATATATTCCCTCTGTTTCTCTATTAATGACACACCTACCTACTTGGAATGTTTTCTTTTAAATGACACACTTTTCATTTTTAGCAAGATTCTTTCAATTTCATACACTCATTCTACTTTTTACTTTCTACATTCAATTTCATCCACTCATTTTATTCACCTAAATCCAAGCATCTAAACCTATGGTGTCATAAATAAAAATACAGAGGGAATATATATATATATAAACTTAAAATTGATTTCATGCTAAGAACATATTGTAATCATAGAATAATATCAAATATGACCGATGAACAATATGTTTGTATTACCTTGATAGAGAATCAACTTGATAATTACGATCTGGGGTGAATTGACCACAAGCCGTACAAAAGCCCGGCCTCTATATAACTGCCTTCGTGGGATCCTCAATAACCGAATACTAGGTTGACGACTAGGTTTGAAGAGTTTTTTTTGTTTTTTTCTTCTCTCTTTCTAATCTCAATAACCTGGACTATAAATAAGGTTGGTATTGGGTTGGGTCCAATCAGAGCCAAAATCATGTACCTTATTTATCATTAAGTTCTCATGATTCATATATCTTATACATTAATCGTTCAAGTTATTTTAACCTAATAAGCAGTCCAATGTGTGTGACCCTCTACTCTCTAGGTTCCTAATCACGTTGGAAGTAAATATGAATTGGTTTTAGGACATAAACTAACAAACTCCCACTTCGCCTAAAGACAATTAAACTGTAAGATTTCCAACCCATATTCACATATCAGGATCGGCTTCTAACTAGTCACGGTGATAGGAAATATATATGATCAATTTTCACCTTTCCAAATAACATGATGTCATACAACTAATATCCTTTCATCATACTATATCCCCATTAGTTCAAGAATAAGAATAAGTGATAACTCTTAATGAACTAATAATTTATTTTCTTGTTCTCAAAATATGACTTATGTGAAGTTGAATTTAGAACACTTTATAAAATCACTTCTAGTTTGTGCAAACATTTTAAAGTCATGTTATAACAGGTTGCCATAGGGGGGGTTATGTTCTTCTTACTATTAGAAGTGGTGAATTCTGTATTGACCATAAGCTATCCATCCATGCTTCGTACTACACCTAGATCTAAAAGCATAATAACTAACAAAGGTTAAGGACAATAAGAGAAACAAGTTTAATATTTCACACTCTAGTCACTCTTATGATCTCAAGTCTGAGGATCATTTTCACTTTATATAGAGAGATCAATTCCATTAGCACTTAAATAGTTCACCTCATAAGAAAATCTCAAGATGGCTCAATCAACTGAACTTGTTCTCAAACAAGCATCCACACATTTGCTATTGTGTATACACAAAAAATGAGAATCTTAGGCACGATGCCGACAATCCTTATATGTGGGAACTCAATGGACATAGTGAAAAAGATCCTCCCACGCCAATTCAGTTGCCGGAGAATCCCATTGAGATCAAGCTCACGTTCTTGAATGTTCTTTCTAAATTCTATGGACGGAATACAAAAGACTCATACAACTTCTTGAGTGAATTCATCAAAATTTGCAAGGTGATGAATTCACTCAAGAGGTTGTATGGGTCTTCTATATTCCATCCATGGAATTTAGGAAGAACATTCAAGAACATTCAAGATCGCAATGGGATTCCCCCGGCAACTGAATTTGTGAGAATCTTCTTCACTATGTCCAGTGAGTTCCCACATATAAGGATTGTCGGCTTAATGCCTAAGATTCCAAGTGTGTTAACGTGATCTTTTACTCCTTGGCAGGAAAAAAATTGTGAATATAAGAGTAGAATCTAGAGTTTTTAAATGTCAAATTTTTGTCTATCTCGTGGTGTATTTTGTGTTTTCATCGTACATTTTTTCTTTTCTTTTTATAGAGTCATTTAGATAAAGTCTTATGATGGAATGATAATTTATGAACACTGTAGATTATTGATTGATCTTATTGTCTTCACTTCATACCTGAGGGTAAGCATGATTCAAGTGTGAGGATATTTGATGTGTGTTTTATTGTGTTCATAATTTGTGGGATTATTGTGATTTTATGAGAATAATGTGGAATTTAGGTGTGTTTTATGTGCATATTTGATGACTGGAGAATTCTGGAGATAAAAGCAAGAAAGATGAGAAATTGAAGGATTTTGGAGCTTAAATGGGAGCTTAATGCTCTTTTCCCCGACAGCGGCGCCAATTTTGTTAACGTTGTTTCACTCACCAAAATAATTTGCAAACTCTATAGCTGAGATTAGTACAGTTGTAAGCAGAGTCGGTCCCAGGAGGAACAAAGTAATAACTATAATAAAATACCTACTAATATTGAACACTTTTGGTGTAGCCACCACGCCTTAATTCAAGATTTTTCTAACGACTGGTGATGCAAACTAACAAACATAAAAATAAATCTAGAAAATATATGATGAATGTAATCGGCTCGGAATAACTTAAATTAGTTAAACATCGATCATCAGCGCAAAAATAAATCAATTCATATGCATCTATCAGTTATAGAACGACAAGTATTTTCCTAAACCCTCCTAATTCTTTTTTACTTTGTCGACAATTGATCAATTATAATTAACTAATTGTTTCTCTTACCAAGATGCCACCGGAAAGTATTCGCTGAACCAGATACACACGTCGATACCATTAAGAATAAAAAGAACCTGATATAGCAATTACCCAAGTATTCACAAGTAGTAACACACACTTAATTATTCCCCATCTTGCTGTTACAGTCTTAACTAGTTATCTGTATAGCTTCCACAAGAACTTGCTACTTATTAACCCTTTCCAATGATTACGTATTGGTGGAATTAGATAGCAATATCCCAATAATATTCAAGTTGATCAGGTTTAAACATATCAAGAATAAATTAAATCAAGAGCAATCAAGAACAAATAAGAATCAATTATAAAATAATTAGGTCTCACGATTCATAAACTAATGCTTGTTATTCCATACCGATATCTAAATTAGCTATTCATAATAATCAAACTAAACAAATAAATAATATATAAAACATATCATAAACAATATAATAAAATAAAACGCAATCCGTGGTGTATAAACTCTTGATCAATGCATGTGGTAGCCTTCTGTAGTATTTAGAACACTAAAACTAATAAAATCAAAACAAACGAAGACCTAAACTAAACTACTCCTACTGAATATGTATGTACATTCTCCCCGTCTCCGTAAAGCCTTGACATGTATTCATACATGCGGCTGCAAAGAAAACCGAATCCAAGTGCCATTCGTATTCTTCATGGAATACAAAAAAATATGTAATAAAATCTATTCTAACTCTAATTAACTTATTACTAAAATTAAGGAATTTCAATGGGAAAGAGATAATACAATCTTTATCAATATGGAAAGTGAATATCTTTAATTTTTTTAAATCCACATATCTTCATTAATTCACTTTTCACCCCATAACTTTAACAACTCTGCTTCCGCCTCTCCTTCTCAACTCTGAAATAATGTCTTATAAAATAAGAACATTTTCCATTGGAGAACATCACCTCATTAAAAACCTTAACCTAGAAAACTCAGTTGGAAAAACCGTTGGTTAAGTGAAGAAGAGTACAATGTATAGCTCCCTCTCATTTCTTCACAATCCATGAATTCCTGCACCAAAAACACCTAAAGTGAAAATTATATCTAAATAAAATCATAATAATTCCACAAAATACGAACACAATATAACACACATCAGCCAAGCTTTCTTGCCAATAGGATAGCCAAGAAAAACTCACTTCCGACTTCTAGATGAAAACTTATCACACGGCTGTGGGAGCTGAGAGGCAAAGCACAGACAACCGAACACACGGAGATGGTTGTTATCTAGTGTACGACCGTACATGAGCTGATGAGGCGAACGACCATCTAAAACAGGTGTTAGTGTGCGATTGATGAAATAAGTTGTAGTAAGAATGCATTCTCCCAAAAATTCGATAGGCAAATAAGCTTGAAAACGAATAGCACGAGCAACATTTAGAATATGCCTATGCTTCTGTTCCACTCGCCCATTTTGCTGTGGTGTGTAGACAGTGGAAGTCCCAAAAAGAACTCCCTTCTCCATAAAAAAAATGATCTGAGAGGCATGAATTTAGTTATGTTGTCTTCCCGAACCCATGAATGGGACGACAGAACTGTTTCTAAACAAAGGCAAAAACATCCTTCATCTTCAATGGGACTTGAGACTTAGAAACTAATGAATAAACCTAAACAGTACGGGAATGATCATCAACTATGGTTAAAAATAAAAATGCTCCACTAGAAGAAGGTGAACCATAAGGTCCCCAAACATCACAATGTATAAGTTGAAACAAACGACTAGTCTTAGCAGCACTAATTGGGAAACTGTTTCTAGACTGTTTTGCTCGATGACAGACGAAGCAGGGAATAGTTTTATTAAAATCACTAGTAGGTAAAGAAATAGCTGAGATAAAAGACAATACCGATGAGGATGAATGCCCAAAACGCTGATGCCATAAAGCAGACAAAGACACTGATGCAGAAACGGACAAGGATGGCTGTGTAGACGACAAAAATCCCAATCTACACAACCAATAAATCGCTCCTCGTTATTCACCCGCCCCAATCACTGTCCTCGTGCTGATATCCTGTAATACACATAATTTTTCGGTAAGAAAAACTAGACATTTTAAAGTAGCTGTTAACTTGGCAAACGACAGCAAGTTGCATCGTAATGCCGGAATAAAGAGAACATGAGTCACAACAATGCCTCCAAAACAAATCTTGCCATGTTCAACGGCAGTAGAAATAGAACCATCAAGTAGAACGACATCCACATTTTCAGCAGGCTCAACATCATAAAGAAGGTCATTGTCGCCGATCATATGATACGAAGCACCGGTATCAAGAATTCAAGGTAAAGTAGGCTTGCCTGACATATTGTCATAATGGTTAAACTTAGAGAACATGTTCAAAACTGTATTCCATTGCTCCTTGGACAAAGCTGGGCCAAAGGCAGATCGATCGGAATTCGAGACGGCGGCGGCGGCAGGCTGAGCAGCTCCGGCGAACGGCGCCCCTTGGGGGCACGGGTCCTGGGATTTGCGTCAGCTTTCGGGCCTGATGTAGGTGGACGATTATCAATGAACCAATCCGGATAACCAATAATGCGGAAGCCGGTAGTAATATCATAACCCTTTCCGCCACAATGTGTGTAGAGAAGGTTCTGATGATCAATGGCGGTGATTGGGGAGTTTCCCGGAGCGGCGGAGATAGTCCTCAGAGCGGAGATTACGCAAAACGACGTGCAGAAAAGGCCATAGTGTCTGTCGAAGAGACAGAATCACGGGCTGAGATAACAGTCTTCTGACGCTCCTCCTGAGCAACAAGGGAGTACACCTTATCGAGAGAAGGCAGTGGATCTTGTGCAAGAATGTATGAGCGAAGAGTGGCATAAGCATCATCCAGACCGATAAGAATTTGATGAACCATCTCTCTCTCGTTCAATCCGAACGATAGCTGCATCTGGGCATGAAACACAAGTGCGTGAATGCATGTAAGCAAGCAGGTCATTCCACAACTTCTTGGAACGACCAAAGTAGACATTAACAGCCTGACCATTCTGACGACAGTTGTAAATGTCCTCCCGAATCTAACACATATGTGGGCCATTCCCAACTGAGAAGTGCTGATGCTGATCATCCCAAAGTTCCTTAACCAAATCATAATAAGTAATAGCAGAACGAACAGATGGATCAAGCGTCTGAACAATCCAACCAATGAGCGTAGAATTCAAACTACTCTAATCATTAGCAAAAGGTTTACCACCTAAAGGCTTGGTAATAGACCCATCAAGAAAACCAAACTTACGTCTAGAATTAAAAGCATTACGAATAGCAGTATTCCAGTCATTATAATTATCACCCTTCAAAACCATTGAAGTAATGAACAGACCTTTGTGATCAGAGGGATGAACGTAGTACGGATGCGAGGGAGACAAAGCTGCCGAATCTCCGGCATAGCGCCGAACATTATGGGTGGCCAAACCATCACCGCCAAGCAGCAGCTGGCGGAGAGCACTGCGAAGAGTGGCGGCGTCGTCGAGCTGCAGCGGGAGATCGACGGCAGAAACAATAGGAGCGACGGGAGTCTCGATTTGAGCATCTGGGTTTTCAATCAAAGGCTGAATCTCGATTTCAATCAAAGGCTGAATCTTGATTTGAGCGGCGGGAGTCTTCTCGTTCAGGCGCGTGGAGAGGACTCGGTCAGGCGCATGGAGGGACTCAGTCAGGCGCGTGGAGAGACCTGGACGAACGAGAGGCGGCAACTTGCTGAAGGTGAACGGATGCTGCAGCGGCGATTTGGACGGAACGAGCAGCGGCGACGGCACAAGCTTTTCAGCGGCGGCAGCGGACGGTGAAGATGAGGCGGCGGCGGCGGCGGCAGCTTCTTTGTTTTTTAGTCGGTGAAAAGTTTAGGGTTATCAGATTTTAGTCTCTGATACCATGTAAAATATGAGCGTGTGGTTTATTAATGACACAAGTGTACAATATATACACAGTCAGAGACAGAATCACAAAAGAAATATGATTCTATCTATGGTACAACTATATCACAAAATATCTCTACATCTACACCAGCAGTAGGTTGCGCCGCCGCTGTCGACGGCGAAGGCGTACGGGAGCGGAAGCGGTGGTGGGAGAGGGAGGATTGTTGGAGCGAAGGGAGAGAGAGGATTGTTGGAGCGAAGGCAAAGGGAGGGAGGATTGCTTGGGAGGTCGGGGAAATCAGAAGCAGAAGCCATTGGAGATAATAGAATCGAGGGTTGCAAGAACAATCAAAGTCAACAATTACATTCCAGGGAAATCGAACAATCGGGAAATCAAGGGCATTTTTGCCATGGGTAAAATGGTCATTTTATTACATTCTGGCCAAAATTTCCATTGACAATCGGAGTCAACGGCGCTCAGTGTTAGATTGACGCATACATTTAAAAGTTACAGTTATTTTGACACTTTCTCACTTTGTAGGGTTATATTGACATATTCAGTTTACGATTAGCATTATTTTAGTACTTTACTCAAATTAAAATATCGATAAATGTTAATGTACGAAAATTAATAATTAAATTATGAGTAGACCTGACCTGGTATGGATCAGATCCACTATGATTCGGTATAAACATAAGTTTATGACTTCATGAAAGAAACAAAATCCATTAATATCTTAATTCCTAGCAAAACCCAACAATACTACTTCGTAATTGACATTCACCCATTTCTAGCACTACAAGGAATTTCCCTACCAGATCTATATGGCTATAGGACATACGCTAATCTAACTAGGTGATACAAACGACTTAGCTTTAGCCTTAACAGCATATTTCAAGTGAGGTAGTCCCGAGTCTCGAATGGTTCTTCAACTCCTTAAAGCCGGGATCCCCTTGTCTTCTAATCAGTAGCCATGGCTTCAGGAGCATCGATAGCCTCCTCTCCGCTGCTTTTAGGTTCATCAACTATCATTCTCATCTCCTCAACCAAATTCCGGTGCTCTTCCTCTATTGTGTTTTGTAACTCGTCCACCTGAGAATTTAGGATTACCAATAAGCATATTAACATAACACAACACGTCAATAAAGACATTATACCTTGCAGAGGAGAGAAAAATATATAATGATGTTATAACACGAAATGTGTTCCTTAGACAGAAAAGTGTAGCAATATAGTATTTCTCAAGTAAGACCTTCAAGGTCTATAACAGGTCATGATCTCCCATTTGAACTGGATTTGGCAATCAAATATCAGAACATCTTCCATAGTACTCAAATTAAGTGATGCATTTCAGATAACAGAGCGTAACCAGAACTTATTTGTGCGGTAATTGATAAAAAAAACTACCCTTTACTCCAACGGCAAAGTTAGAAATGTCATCATGACATCATAGCCAGATCTGGAAAAATGATTCTCTATAAAATACACATGTTAAGAGCATTAGACTATAACCACACACAGTGGGATCAATGTTCAGTTATTTTTGTTGTTTCATAAGAGGAACCAACCACATTGTGGAATATATACTTAGTTATTGGTGTTATAATATCATAGATGCTTATTTACAGTACTCCAACATGCAGCATCATGAACATCTCCTATATGAGTTAATTAGACAGTTTCACAGTGAACTTTTGCTATACTTCATAAGATTAGCAGGAAGAAGAAACATAGATGAGATACCCATAAATAGATTGAGAATTAACTGTTGTGAAGGTTTAAAGCTATATTTCCTTCCTTATGCATCCTTAAAGGTTATTCAAATTTGTTTGTTGTGATGACGTCATGTCTTCTGACCCCAGGTTCGACACTTTGCTCTTATATATATCCCCATAAACTCCTACTTCCCACAAATCTGTGAAGCCATTATATACTTTTATATTCAAGATCTTTGTGATTCTTATGCATTTCTACTAATCTTCAGAGTAAAAGAAGCCAGGAAAATGACAGAGATAGCAACAGCATTTTCTTGAGATACAGTAATCAACATGAAATGTCTAATTCATTCGGATCCGCTTTCTAACTCTCTAAATGATTTTTACCTAGTTATTCTCTTGTGCTGTCTACATAAATCTTCTACAATGTTTCTGAACCAGATCTTCCACAGGAGACTAGCAATAAGCCTGCATTAGAATTAATAGGCGAGGCTGAAATTGTAATCTAAGTAAGGAATACAAATTTTATTCCGGCAAATTCTTTTAACATGTAAGTCAAAAAAGTGGCAATGAGGATGGAGCCATCTGCTTGAACATAAATGGGGCAGCTCCAACTCCAACTAGTTTCGCTCATCCTCCGATCTTCTTAAATGTTATCCAACTTTTACATGTTTCTACATGACCTCTCACCAATAAATCATTTCAGTAACAAGTTAGTAAATGCTATGCTGAGAAGCCCTTTGCTTTACAGAAATTTGTAACTGTTTAAAAAAATAAGGAAGAGGGGATAGATGAAGACATTTTCTAAAGTTCAGGTGGTAGACTAAAAAGCAGACCGATTGCAATAAAATAGTCTGGCCACACTCTACCCTCTGCACCTTAAAGATGTAGTGCATCATACAATATTCACAGATTAAGTCCTAATAGTTAGTTAACAGTATGCAAGCAAGTGGCCCACAAAACAACTAGTTGAAGATTTGAGAAACCAAACTCTAAAATTCCAACTGTAGCATATAATACGACCATGGTTCACAGAAATAGAAGAATATGTAACAGAAAAAAGTATCAACAATATCAGGAACCTGGAACTAAAATTACAGCAGAACATACTACAAAATCTTTTTTTTAAATCCTACGACCACGAGCTCAATCAAGCAACCAGATTAAACAATAAATAATGCAGCTTCCATGGGCCAAACAACTAGATGAGAGATTAG